>CM044904.1:8033463-8087896 GCA_024500145.1 Gentiana dahurica var. dahurica
ATTCATGTTTACTTCTTATTAACGAGTTCAAATATGTGTTTTTTTCTGGTAACGTGTTGTCCTTGCAGAAAAAATGCTTTTTTCCCTGATAACGAGTTGACATCGCCGGAAATTGGTGTTTTCCCTTTATAACGAGTTGAAATTTGTGTTTATTCTTTGGTAACGAGTTCGAATTCATGTTTTCTTCTTATTAAGGAGTTCAAATTGGTGTTTTTCTCTGGTAACGAGTTGTCCTTGCGGAAAAATATTTTTTTCCTTGATAATGAGTTGACATCGCCGGAAATGGGTGTTTTCCCTTTATAACGAGTAGAAATTTGTGTTTTTCCTTTGGAAACTTGTTCGAATTCATGTTTTCTTCTTATTAACGAGTTCAAAAATATGTGTTTTTCTCTGGTAAGGAGTTGTCCTTGCAGAAAAAATGTTTTTTTCCTGGATAACGAGTTGACATCGCCGGAAATTGGTGTTTTCCCTTTATAACGAATAGAAATTTGTGTTTTTTCTTTCGTAACGAGTTCGAATTTATTTTTTCTTCTTATTAATGAGTTCAAATTTATGTTTTTCTCTTGTAACGAGTTGTCCTTAAAGAAAAAATGTTTTTTTTCCCCTTATAACGAGTTGACATCGCCGGAAATTGTTGTTTTCCCTTTATAACGATTAGAAATTTGTGTTTTTTCTTTGGTAACGAGTTCGAATTCATTTTTTCTTCATATTAACGAGTTCAAATTTGTTTTTTTCTCTGGTAACGAGTTGTCCTTACAGAAAAGAATGTTTTTTTCCCTGATAACGAGTTGACATTGCCGGAAATTGGGGTTTTCCCTTTATAACGAGTAGAAATTTGAGTTTTTCTTTGGTAACGAGTTCGAATTCATGTTTTCTTCTTGTTAACGAGTTCAAATTGGTGTTTTTCTCTGGTAACAATTTTTCCTTGAAGAAAAAATGTTTTTTTCCCTGATAACGAGTTGACATCGCCGAAAATTGGTGTTTTCCCTTTATAACGAGTTGAAATTTGTGTTTATTCTTTGGTAACGAGTTCGAATTCATGTTTTCTTCTTATTAAGGAGTTCAAATTGGTGTTTTTCTCTGGTAACGAGTTGTCCTTGGGGAAAAAATATTTTTTCCCTGATAACGAGTTGACATTGCCGGAAATGGGTGGTTTCCCTTTATAACGAGTAGAAATTTGTGTTTTTCCTTTGGAAACTAGTTCGAATTCATGTTTTCTTCTTATTAACGAGTTCAAATATGTGTTTTTCTCTGGTAACGAGTTGTCCTTGCAGAAAAAATATTTTTTTCCTGGATAACGAGTTGACATCGCCGGAAATGGGTGTTTTCCCTTTATAACGAATAGAAATTTGTGTTTTTTTCTTTCGTAACGAGTTCGAATTCATTTTTTCTTTTTATTAATGAGTTCAAATTTATGTTTTTCTCTTGTAACGAGTTGCCCTTGCAGAAAAAATGTTTTTTTTCCCCTTATAACGAGTTGACATCGCCGGAAATCGGTGTTTTCCCTTTATAACGATTAGAAATTTGTGTTTTTTTCTTTGGTAACGAGTTCGAATTCATGTTTTCTTCATATTAACGAGTTCAAATTTGTGTTTTTCTCTGGTAACGAGTTATCCTTACAGAAAAATGTTTTTTTCCCTGATAACGAGTTGACATCGCCGGAAATTGGGGTTTTCCCTTTATAACGAGTAGAAATTTGAGTTTTTCTTTGGTAACGAGTTCGAATTCATGTTTTCTTCTTATTAATGAGTTCATATTGGTATTTTTCTCTGGTAACGATTTTTCCTTGAAGAAAAAATGTTTTTTTCCCTGATAACGAGTTGACATCGCCGGAAATTAGTTTTTTCCTTTTATAATGAGTAAAAATTTGTGTTTTTTTTTTTGGTAACGAGTTCGAATTCATGTTTTCTTCTTATTAACGAGTTCAAATTTTTGTTTTCCTCCTGTAACGAGTTGTCCTTACAGATAAAATGTTTTTTTCCCTGATAACGAGTTTTCATCGCCGGAAATTTGTGTTTTCCGTTTATAACGAGTAGAAATATGTGTTTTTTCATTGGTAACGAGTTCGAATTCATGTTTTCATCATATTAACGAGTTCAAATTTGTGTTTTTCTCTGTAACGAGTTGTCCTTGCAGAAAAAATGTTTTTTTCCCGGATAACGAGTTGACATCGCCGGAAATGGGTGTTTTCCCTTTATAACGAGTAGAAATTTATGTTTTTTCTTTGGTAACGAGTTCGAATTCATGTTTTCTTCATATTAACGAGTTCAAATTTGTGTTTTTCTCTGGTAACGAGTTGTCCTTGCAGAAAAAATGTTTTTTCCCTGATAACGAGTTGACATCGCCGGAAATTCAGGCTTTCCCTTTATAACGAGTAGAAATTTGAGTTTTTCTTTGCTAACGAGTTCGATTTCATGTTTTCTTCTTATTAATGAGTTCAAATTGGTGTTTTTCTCTGGTAACGATTTTTCCTTGAAGAAAAAATGTTTTTCTCCCTGATAACGATTTGACATCGCCGGAAATTGGTTTTTTCCTTTTATAATGAGTAAAAATTTGTGTTTTTTCTTTGGTAACGAGTTCGAATTCATGTTTTCTTCTTATTAACGAGTTCAAATTTTTGTTTTCCTCCTGTAACAAGTTGTCCTTACAGATAAAATGTTTTTTTCCCTGATAACGAGTTGACATCGCCGGAAAGTTGTGTTTTCCCTTTATAACGAGTAGAAATTTGTGTTTTTTCTTTGGTAACGAGTTCGAATTCATGTTTTCGTCTTATTAATGAGTTCAAATTTGTGTTTTTCACTGTAACGAGTTGTCCTTGCAGAAAAAATGTTTTTTTCCCGGATAACGAGTTGACATCGCCGGAAATGGGTGTTTTTCCCTTTATAACGAGTAGAAATTTATGTTTTTTCTTTGGTAACGAGTTCGAATTCATGTTTTCTTCATATTAACGAGTTCAAATTTGTGTTTCTCTCTGGTAACGAGTCGTCCTTGCAGAAAAAATGTTTTTTTCCCTGATAACGAATGACATCGCCGGAAATGGGTGTTTTCCCTTTATAACGAGTAGAAAATTGTGTTTTTTCTTTGGTAACGAATTTGAATTCATGTTTTCTTCTTATTAACGAGTTCAAATTTGTGTTTTTCTCTGGTAACGAGTTGTCCTTGCAGAAAAAATATTTTTTCCCCTGATAAAGAGTTGACATCGCTGGAAATGGGTGTTTTCCCTTTATAACGAGTAGAAATTTGTGTTTTTCCTTTGGTAACGAGTTCGAATTCATGTTTACTTCTTATTAACGAGTTCAAATATGTGTTTTTTTCTGGTAACGTGTTGTCCTTGCAGAAAAAATGCTTTTTTCCCTGATAACGAGTTGACATCGCCGGAAATTGGTGTTTTCCCTTTATAACGAGTTGAAATTTGTGTTTATTCTTTGGTAACGAGTTCGAATTCATGTTTTCTTCTTATTAAGGAGTTCAAATTGGTGTTTTTCTCTGGTAACGAGTTGTCCTTGCGGAAAAATATTTTTTTCCCTGATAATGAGTTGACATCGCCGGAAATGGGTGTTTTCCCTTTATAACGAGTAGAAATTTGTGTTTTTCCTTTGGAAACTTGTTCGAATTCATGTTTTCTTCTTATTAACGAGTTCAAATATGTGTTTTTCTCTGGTAACGAGTTGTCCTTGCAGAAAAAATGTTTTTTTCCCTGATAACGAGTTGACATCGCCGGAAATTGGGGTATTCCCTTTATAACAAGTAGAAATTTGAGTTTTTCTTTGGTATCGAGTTCGAATTCATGTTTTCTTCTTATTAATGAGTTCAAATTGGTGTTTTCCTCAGGTAACGATTTTTCCTTGAAGAAAAAATGTTTTTTCCCCGATAACGAGTTGACATCGCCGGAAATTGGTTTTTTCCTTTTATAATGAGTAAAAATTTGTGTTTTTTTTGGTAACGAGTTCGATTTCATGTTTTCTTCTTATTAACGAGTTCAAATTTTTGTTTTCCTCCTGTAACGAGTTGTCCTTACAGATAAAATGTTTTTTTCCCCGATAACGAGTTGACATCGCCGGAAATTTGTGTTTTCCCTTTATAACGAGTAGAAATTTGTGTTTTTTCATTGGTAACGAGTTCGGATTCATGTTTTCATCATATTAACGAGTTCAATTTTGTGTTTTTCTCTGTAACGAGTTGTCCTTGCAGAAAAAATGTTTTTTTTCCCGGATAACGAGTTGACATCGCCGGAAATGGGTGTTTTTCCCTTTATAACGAGTAGAAATTTATGTTTTTTCTTTGGTAACGAGTTCGAATTCATGTTTTCTTCATATTAACGAGTTCAAATTTGTGTTTTTCTCTGGTAACGAGTTGTCCTTGCAGAAAAAATGTTTTTTCCCCGATAACGAGTTGACATCGCCGGAAATTCAGGCTTTCCCTTTATAACGAGTAGAAATTTTTGTTTTTGCTTTGGTAACGAGTTCAAATTCATGTTTTCTTCTTATTAACGAGTTCAAATTTGTGTTTTTATTTGGTAACGAGTTGTCCTTGTAGAAAATATGTTTTTTTCCCCGATAACGAGTTGACATCGCCGGAAATTGGTGTTTTCTCTTTATAACGAGTAGAAATTTTTATTTTTCTTTGGTAACGAGTTCGAATTCATGTTTTCTTCTTATTAACGAGTTTAAATTTGTGTTTTTCTTGGGTAACGAGTCGTCCTTGTAGAAAAAATGTTTTTTTCCCAAATAACGAGTTGGCATCGCCGGAAATGGGTGTTTTCCCTTTATAACGAGTAGAATTTTGTGTTTTTTGTTTGGTAACGAGTTCGAATTCATGTTTTCTTCATATTAATGAGTTCAATTTTGTGTTTTTCTTTAGTAACGAGTTGTCCATGCAGAAAAAATGTTTATTTCCCCGATAACGAGTTGACATCGCCGGAAATTGGGGTTTTCCCTTTATAACGAGTAGAAATTTGTGTTTTTCTTTGGTAACAAGTTCGAATTCATGTTTTCTTCTTATTAACGAGTTCAATGTTTTTTTCTTTGGTAACGAGTTGTCCTTGCAGAAAAAATGTTTTTTCCCAGATAACGAGTTGACATCGCCGGAAATTGGTGTTTTCCCTTTATAACGAGTAGAAATTTGTGTTTTTTCTTTGGTAACGAGTTTGAATTCATGTTTTCTTCATATTAACGAGTTAAAATTTGTGTTTTTCTTTGGTAACGAGTTGTCCTTACAGAAAAAAATGTTATTTCCCAGATAACGAGTTGACATCGTTGGAAATTGGTGTTTTCCCTTTATAACAAGTAGAAATTTGTATTTTTCCTTTGGTAACGAGTTCGAATTCAAGTTTTCATCTTATTAACGAGTTCAAATATGTGTTTATCTCTGGTAATGAGTTGTCCTTACAGAAAAAATGTTTTTTTCCCTGATAACGAGTTGACATCGCCAGAAATTGGTGTTTTCCCTTTATAACGAGTAGAAATTTGTGTTTTTTCTTTGGTAACGTGTTCGAATTCATGTTTTCTTCATATTAACGAATTCAAATTTGTGTTTTTCCCGGGTAACGAGTTGTCCTTGCATAAAAAATGTTTTTTTTCCCTGATAACGAGTTGACATCGCCGGAAATTTGTGTTTTCCCTTTATAACGAGTAGAAATTTGTGTTTTTTCTTTGGTAACGAGTTCGAATTCATTTTTTCTTCTTATTAACGAGTTCAAATTTGTGTTTTTCTCTGGTAACGAGTTGTCGTTGCAGAAAAAATGTTTTTTTCCTGGATCACGAGTTGACATCGCCGGAAATTAGTGTTTTCCCTTTATAACGAATAAAAATTGTGATTTTTCTATCGTAACGAGTTCGAATTCATTTTTTCTTCTTATTAATGAGTTCAAACTTATGTTTTTCTCTTGTGACGAGTTGTCCTTGCAGAAAAAATGTTTTTTTCCCCTTATAACGAGTTGACATCGCCGGGAATTGGTGTTTTCCCTTTATAACGATTAGAAATTTGTGTTTTTTCTTTGGTAACGAGTTCGAATTCATGTTTTCTTCATATTAACGAGTTCAAATTTGTGTTTTTCTCTGGTAACGTGTTGTCCTTACAGAAAAAATGTTTTCTTTCCCCTGATAACGAGTTGACATCGCCGGAAACTGGGGTTTTCCCTTTATAACGAGTAGAAATTTGAGTTTTTCTTTGGTAACGAGTTCGAATTCATGTTTTCTTCTTATTAATGAGTTCAAATTGGTGTTTTTCTCTGGTAACGATTTTTCCTTGAAGAAAAAATGTTTTTTTCCCTGATAACGATTTGACATCGCCGGAAATTGGTTTTTTCCTTTTATAATGAGTAAAAATTTGTGTTTTTTCTTTGGTAACGAGTTCAAATTCATGTTTTCTACTTATTAACGAGTTCATATTTTTGTTTTCCTCCTGTAACGAGTTGTCCTTACAGATAAAATGTTTTTTTCCCTGATAACGAGTTGACATCGCCGGAAATTTGTGTTTTCCCTTTATAACGAGTAGAAATTTGTGTTTTTTCTTTGGAATCAAGTTCGAATTCATGATTTCGTCTTATTAACGAGTTCAAATTTGTGTTTTTCTCTGTAACGAGTTGTCCTTGCAGAAAAAATGTTTTTTCCCGGATAACGAGTTGACATCGCCGGAAATGGGTGTTTTTCCCTTTATAACGAGTAGAAATTTATGCTTTTTCTTTGGTAACGAGTTCGAATTCATGTTTTCTTCATATTAACGAGTTCAAATTTGCGTTTTTCTCTGGTAATGAGTTGTCCTTGCAGAAAAAATGTTTTTTTCCCTGATAACGAATGACATCGCTGGAAATGGGTGTTTCCCGTTATAACGAGTAGAAATTTGTGTTTTTTCTTTGGTAACGAATTCGAATTGATGTTTTCTTTTTATAAACAAGTTCAAATTTGTGTTTTTCTTTGGTAACGAGTTGTCCTTGCAGAAAAAATAATTTTTTCCCTGATAAAGAGTTGACATCGCTGGAAATGGGTGTTTTCCCTTTATAACGAGTAGAAATTTGTGTTTTTCCTTTGGTAACGAGTTCGAATTCATGTTTTCTTCTTATTAACGAGTTCAAATATGTGTTTTTTTTCTGGTAACGTGTTGTCCTTGCAGAAAAAATGCTTTTTTCCCTGATAACGAGTTGACATCGCCGGAAATTGGTGTTTTCCCTTTATAACGAGTTGAAATTTGTGTTTATTCTTTGGTAACGAGTTCGAATTCATGTTTTCTTCTTATTAAGGAGTTCAAATTGGTGTTTTTCTCTGGTAACGAGTTGTCCTTGAGGGACAAATATTTTTTTCCCTGATAACGAGTTGACATCGCCGGAAATGAGTGTTTTCCCTTTATAACGAGTAGAAATTTGTGTTTTTCCTTTGGAAACTTGTTCGAATTCATGTTTTCTTCTTATTAACGAGTTCAAATATGTGTTTTTCTCTGGTAACGAGTTGTCCTTACAGAAAAAATGTTTTTTTCCTGGATAACGAGTTGACATCGCCGGAAATTGGTGTTTTCCCTTTATAACGAATAGAAATTTGTGCTTTTTCTTTCGTAATGAGTTTGAATTCATTTTTTCTTCTTATTAATGAGTTCAAATTTATGTTTTTCTCTTGTAACGAGTTGTCCTTAAAGAAAAAAAATGTTTTTTTTCCCCTTATAACGAGTTGACATCGCCGGAAATTGGTGTTTTCCCTTTATAACGATTAGAAATTTGTGTTTTTCTTTGGTAACGAGTTCGAATTCATGTTTTATTCATATTAACGAGTTCAAATTTGTGTTTTTCTCTGGTAACGAGTTGTCCTTACAGAAAAAATGTTTTTTTCCCTGATAACGAGTTGACATCGCCGGAAATTGGGGTTTTCCCTTTATAACGATTAGAAATTTGAGTTTTTCTTTGGTAACGAGTTCGAATTCATGTTTTCTTCTTATTAATGAGTTCAAATTGGTGTTTTTCTCTGGTAACGATTTTTCCTTGAAGAAAAAATGTTTTTTTCCCTGATAACGAGTTGACATCGCCGGAAATTGGTTTTTTCCTTTTATAATGAGTAAAAATTTGTGTTTTTTCTTTGGTAACGAGTTCGAATTCATGTTTTCTTCTTATTAACGAGTTCAAATTTTTGTTTTCCTCCCTTAACGAGTTGTCCTTACAGATAAAATGTTTTTTTTCCCTGATAACGAGTTGACATCGCTGGAAATTTGTGTTTTTCCTTTATAAAGAGTAGAAATTTGTGTTTTTTCTTTGGTAACGAGTTCGAATTCATGTTTTCATCATATTAACGAGTTCAAATTTGTGTTTTTCTCTGTAACGAGTTGTTCTTGCAGAAAAAATGTTTTTTTCCCGGATAACGAGTTGACATCGCCGGAAATGGATGTTTTTCCCTTTATAACGAGTAGAAATTTATGTTTTTTCTTTGGTAACGAGTTCGAATTCATGTTTTCTTCATATTAACGAGTTCAAATTTGTGTTTTTCTCTGGTAACGAGTTGTCCTTGCAGAAAAAATGTTTTTTCCCTGATAACGAGTTGACATCGCTGGAAATTCAGGCTTTCCCTTTATAACGAGTAGAAATTTTTGTTTTTGCTTTGGTAACGAGATCGAATTCATGTTTTCTTCTTATTAACGAGTTCAAATTTGTGTTTTTATCTGGTAACGAGTTGTCCTTGCAGAAAATATGTTTTTTTCTCTGATAACGAGTTGACATCGCCGGAAATTGGTGTTTTCTCTTTATAACGAGTAGAAATTTTTATTTTTCTTTGGTAACGAGTTCGAATTCATGTTTTCTTCTTATTAACGAGTTCAAATTTGTGTTTTTCTTGGGTAACGAGTTGTCCTTGCAGAAAAAATGTTTTTTTCCCTAATAACGAGTTGACATCGCCGGAAATGGGTGTTTTCCCTTTATAACGAGTAGAATTTTGTGTTTTTTCTTTGGTAACGAGTTCGAATTCATGTTTTCTTCTTATTAACGAGTTCAAATTTGTGTTTTTCTTTAGTAACGAGTTGTCCATGCAGAAAAAATGTTTTTTTCTCTGATAACGAGTTGACATCGCCGAAAATTGGGGTTTTCCCTTTATAACGAAAAGAAATTTGTGTTTTTCTTTGGTAACGAGTTCGAATTCATGTTTTCTTCTTATTAACGAGTTCAAATATGTTTTTTTTTCTTTGGTAACGAGTTGTCCTTGCAGAAAAAAAGTTTTTCCCAAATAACGAGTTGACATCGCCGGAAATTGGTGTTTTCCCTTTATAACGAGTAGAAATTTGTGTTTTCTCTTTGGTAACGAGTTCGAATTCATGTTTTCTTCATATTAACGAGTTAAAATTTGTGTTTTTCTTTGGTAACGAGACTTCCTTACAGAAATTTTTTTTTCCCTGATAACAAGTTGACATCGCTGGAAATGGGTGTTTTCCCTTTATAACGAGTAGAATTTGTGTTTTTCCTTTGGTAACGAGTTCGAATTCATGTTTTCATCTTATTAACGAGTTCAAATATGTGTCTTTCTCTGGTAATGAGTTGTCCTTACAGAAAAAATGTTTTTTTCCCTGATAACGAGTTGACATCGCCAGAAATTGGTGTTTTCCCTTTATAACGAGTAGAAATTTGTGTTTTTTCTTTGGTAACGTGTTTGAATTCATGTTTTCTTCATATTAACGAATTCAAATTTGAGTTTTTCCCGGGTAACGAGTTGTCCTTGCATAAAAAATGTTTTTTTTCCCTGATAACAAGTTGACATCGCCAGAAATTTGTGTTTTCCCTTTATAACGAGTAGAAATTTGTGTTTTTTCTTTGGTAACGAGTTTGAATTCATGTTTTCTTCTTATTAACGAGTTCAAATTTGTGTTTTTCTTTGGTAACGAGTTGTCCTTGCAGAAAAAATGTTTTTTTTTCCTGGATAACGAGTTGACATCGCCGGAAATTGGTGTTTTCCCTTTATAACAAATAGAAATTTGTGTTTTTTCTATCGTAACGCGTTCGAATTCATTTTTTCTTCTTATTAATGAGTTCAAATTTATGTTTTTCTCTTGTGACGAGTTGTCCTTGCAGAAAAAATGTTTTTTCCCCTTATAACGAGTTGACATCGCCGGAAATTGGTGTTTTCCCTTTATAACGATTAGAAATTTGTGTTTTTTCTTTGGTAACGAGTTCGAATTCATGTTTTATTCATATTAACGAGTTCAAATTTGTGTTTTTCTCTGGTAACGAGTTGTCCTTACAGAAAAAATGTTTTCTTTCCCCGAGAACGAGTTGACATCGCCGGAAATTGGGGTTTTCCCTTTATAACGAGTAGAAATTTGAGTTTTTCTTTGGTAACGAGTTCGAATTCATGTTTTCTTCTTATTAATGAGTTCAATTGGTGTTTTTCTCTGGTAACGATTTTTCCTTGAAGAAAAAATGTTTTTTTTCCCCGATAACGATTTGACATCGCCGGAAATTGGTTTTTTCCTTTTATAATGAGTAAAAATTTGTGTTTTTTCTTTGGTAACGAGTTCGAATTCATGTTTTCTTCTTATTAACGAGTTCAAATTTGTGTTTTCCTTCTGTAACGAGTTGCCCTTACAGATAAAATGTTTTTTTCCCCGATAACGAGTTGACATCGCCGGAAATTTGTGTTTTTTCTTTGGTAACGAGTTCGAATTCATGTTTTCGTCTTATTAACGAGTTCAAATTTGTGTTTTTCTCTGTAAAGAGTTGTCCTTGCATAAAAAATGTTTTTTTCCCGGATAACGAGTTGACATCGCCGGAAATGGGTGTTTTTCCCTTTATAACGAGTATAAATTTATGTTTTTTCTTTGGTAACGAGTTCGAATTCATGTTTTCTTCATATTAACGAGTTTAAATTAGTGTTTTTCTCTGGAAACGAGTTGTCCTTGCAGAAAAATGTTTTTTCCCCGATAACGAGTTGACATCGCCGGAAATTCAGGCTTTCCTTTTATAACGAGTAGAAATTTTTGTTTTTGCTTTGGTAACGAGTTCGAATTCATGTTTTCTTCTTATTAACGAGTTCAAATTTGTGTTGTTCTCTGGTAACGAGTTGTCATTGCAGAAAATATGTTTTTTTCCCCGATAACGAGTTGACATCGCAGGAAATTCAGGCTTTCCCTTTATAACGTGCAGAAATTTTTGTTTTTGCTTTGGTAAAGAGTTCGAATTCATGTTTTCTTCTTATTAACGAGTTCAAATTTGTGTTTTTCTCTGGTAACGAGTTGTTCTTGCAGAAAATATGTTTTTTTCCCTGATAAGGAGTTGACATCGCCGGAAATTGGTGTTTTCTCTTTATAACGAGTAGAAATTTTTGTTTTTCTTTGGTAACGAGTTCGAATTCATGTTTTCTTCTTATTAACGAGTTCAAATTTGTGTTTTTCTTGGGTAACGAGTCGTCCTTGCAGAAAAAATGTTTTTTTCCCTAATAACGAGTTGACATCGCCGGAAATGGGTGTTTTCCCTATATAACGAGTAGAAATTTGTGTTTTTCTTTGGTAACGAGTTCGAATTCATGTTTTCTTCTTATAACGAGTTCAAATTTGTCTTTTGGTAACGAGTTGTCCTTGCAGAAAAAATGTTTTTTCCCAGATAACGAGTTGACATCGCCGGAAATTGGTGTTTTCCCTTTATAACGAGTAGAAATTTGTGTTTTTTCTTTGGTAACGAGTTGAAATTCATGTTTTCTTCATATTAACGAGTTCAAATTTGTGTTTTTCTTTGTTAACGAGTTGTCCTTACAGAAAAAATGTTTTTTTCCCCGATAACGAGTTGACATCGCTGGAAATGGGTGTTTTCCCTTTATAACGAGTAGAAATTTGTGTTTTTCCTTTCGTAACGAGTTCGAATTCATGTTTTCTTCTTATTAACGAGTTCAAATATGTGTTTTTCTCTGGTAACGTGTTGTCCTTGTAGAAAATTTTTTTTTCCCCGATAACGATTTGACATCGCCAGAAATTGGTGTTTTCCATTTATAACGAGTAGAAATTTGTGTTTTTTCTTTGGTAACAGGTTCGAATTCATGTTTTCTTCATATTAACGAATTCTAATTTGTGTTTTCCCGGGTAACGAGTTGTCCTTGCATAATAAATGTTTTTTTCCCTGATAACGAGTTGACATCGCCGGAAATTGGGGTTTTCCCTTTATAATGAGTAGAAATTTGTGTTTTTTCTTAGGTAACGAGTTCGAATTCATGTTTTCTTCTTATTAACGAGTTTGAATTTGTGTTTTTCTCTGGTAACGAGTTGTCCGTGCAGAAAAAATGTTTTTTTCCCTGATAACGAGTTGACATCGCCGGAAATTGGTGTTTTCTCTTTATAACGGGTAGAAATTTGTGTTTTTTCTTTGGTAACGAGTTCGAATTCATGTTTTCTTCATATTAACGAGTTCAAATTTGTGTTTTTCTCTGGTAAAGAATTGTTACAGAAAAAATGTTTTTTTCCCCGATAACGAGTTGACATCGCCAGAAATTGGTGTTTTCCCTTTATAACGAGTAGGAATTTGTGTTTTTTCTTTGGTAACGTGTTCGAATTCATGTTTTCTTCATATTAACGATTTCAAATTTGTGTTTTTCCCGGGTAACGAGTTGTCCTTGCATAAAAAATGTTTTTTTCCCTGATAACGAGTTGACATCGCCGAAAATTGGGGTTTTCCCTTTATAATGAGTAGAAATTTGTGTTTTTTCTTTGGTAACGAATTCGAATTCATGTTTTCTTCTTATTAACGAGTTCAAATTTGTGTTTTTCTCCGGTAACGAGTTGTCCTTGCAGATAAAATGTTTTTTTTCCCTGATAACGAGTTGACATCGCCGGAAATTTGTGTTGGTCCCTTGAAAAGGCTTTGGTTAAGTTTAGAGAGGGGGTGAATAAACTTAACACTTAAAACTTTTGGAGTTAACAAATTGATGCTTGATGAGACTTGATAACTGGCGATGACGATGATCTCTTGATAGTTCAGTTTGCTGAATTTGTGCAGCGGAATTATATCAAATTTAAGCCTTAAAACTTGTTGTTAAAAGTGATACTAAGTATTAGATACTCAATAGTGCAAGTGTGTGTTTTTAGTTGCTAGATTCAGTAGGTTGATGATTGAAATAAACTAAGTGCAGAAAGTAAATCTTTGAAAGTAAGTAGGCAGATTTTTATAGTGGTTCCAGGTGATGTAATCTTGTACGTCCACTCTTCTCCTGTGATGTTGGAGGAAATTCACTAGAGATCTTTGAAGTTGTTGTTACAAAGATTCCTAAGTTGTTTGTCCTTCACCAATAGCTATGGCTTCACAAACTGAAAACTGGGAACAGGTAGAATTGCTGCTCCTTAGTCTTCCACTGGTCCATGAAGGGTAGAATTGGCTCTTCACCAGCTCCACCACAAACAACAGTCTTTCATGCCCAACAGATGCTTCACTGTCTTCAGCAGGTTCTTTATAAAATAAAGATTGAATCAAATAAATGATTCAGTTGCAGCAGCTTGATTAGGATGATGTAATCAGCAGCTTGCAGTCTTCAAGTGTGTAATCTTGATGCAGCTTGAGTACATAATGCACTTGAAGAAATTCACTAGATCAGCAGCTTTATGCTCAGTAAGTTCAGCAGGGTGTTTTTCAGCTCAGTATTATCACTTAAAGTTTTTTTTTTCAATTTTTATCCTCTTGTTTCTGAGTTGAAAGTCTTCTATTTATAGGCAAGAATGCATGTGACTTGTATTTGAAATTCAAATGTAACCGTTCCTTGTTTTTGTCCCATCTGATTTGCATTCTGTCACTATTCATAGGACTGACACTGTCAGAATTCCTTTTTGACAGTGCAGTCTGTCCACCCTTTGACTTGTGTCTATTGGATAAAGTCCTGAATCATCCCAACGTTCTTTTAATCCTAACCACTGATTTGTTTGATCAAATCAGAGGTAGTTGGCTGTCCTTATCCAAGTATTCTTCCAAAATAATCTTGAATTAATCGAGGTATATATCAGCAGGTTCATCAGTCTGCTGAAGTACCAATCATTCTGCTGATCATCATATTTCTGTGTATAAAATATAATGCAGCTGATTTCTTCTATCTAACTTTTATTTGTGAAGTTAGATTACATCCTTTTAATTATAACCAAGTTCAAACATCATCCAACTTATGGAACTTAGACCTTCTACACAAGGTATATGTAATCGGTTTAGGTCATCACAGACTTGCCTAAATTCCGATTCCATATCCTTGACTTTAATTACTAAGTTTGATCCCTTAGCCTTCATTTACTGAGTTTGAACCCTCAGCCTTCAGTCTTGAGCAGGTTTAAGACTAGTCTCTTGACCTATCTACCCTACTGACCTGGACCAGTCTGCTGATATCAACCAGCAGCCCTTTACAGTGCTTGTTTGATCAAACCTATTTATGAATCAAACTCTAATAAACCTATACATTTAATCTAGACATCTTTTTCCTTTGCACTGTAACAGCTAGTATGACACTCATCATCAAAACATAGAAATAAGTCCAACAATTTCCCCCTTTTTGGTGATGATGCCACTACCCTCACCTAATCAGCAAAGCAAAAAGATTAAGACAAAAATAGAACAAGTATTCATCTTTCATTAAAATCATTTGATCAAAGTTATTACAAACTAGATACAGCAAAGATAAAGTATTGTAAGTATGCTGATCTACTGTCTCTTCTCTCTTTCTTGTCTAGCCTTCTCAGCTTGCTCTTGATAGGCTCTGATTTGTTCTATCATATCCCTCATTGTTCGGTAAAAACGAGTTTTACAATTTATAACCGAAACACCCCAAGTATAAGGATCGTAGTATAGGATGTTAACGGGTCGTCCTAAGGGAGTGGAATGTTTATCGGATCAAGGAACAATTATTCTATCGATTATGTCTCGACAATTAACTAAAACTAAGATTTATACTAATTATGAAATAATGAACAGTAACTACGATGAACAGTAACTTGGAAACTTAAAATATGCAAAAACAACTAGAATTTTAAAACAACTAAACTTAACAATCAACGATTGATACGAGTGATTTTTGTTTATCAAGGATTAAAAGGAACGGTAAGGCAACGGGAATCCACCAATCAACCAACCCAACCCCAACTAGATGGCAAGTTAAAGATACGATTTTTAGTAATGATCTATCACGAATTCGATTAAATCTCTTTAAATAAATTCTAGGGTTTTGTTTTCTTTTTCAAGTAAAACTGAACGACATGCAAAACAAGATCATGAGATTGTCTCCAAAACTCTACTCAATTAATTATAAACGATCTCTCGAATTTACAACTAATTGCATCAATTGAAAAGATCTAAGCTTGAATAATATTTTCATATAAATTCAAATCAAAACGATAGTTTCATCGATCTCTCGATTCGAATAAAACATAAGCAATATAAAACAACATCCAATTGATGAAAAATTGTAAATTTAACTCACTAAAAGTACGGCTAAAAATCCTCTAGTTGGTGTTGATGTTGATCGGTTTCATCCGTTATCCCACCGCGATGTGCTTAGCCAATAATCATGTTGTTAAACATGATTATTGAGATGGAAGGAATCATCTTCTAATTTGTTATATGTTTTGTGCGGCTGGGGCTTTTTTATGCGGCTGCCTCTGTAATGTGTGTATCAATAATAATGTCATTAGGGTTTGGAAATAGCTGTATATATAAGGGAGTAAGTCGGCTGCTTGTAAATTGCGTATGTCGGTTGTGCTGAATGTCGGCCTGGACGCTCGTTTGCATAGAGTCTGAACTCTCTGAACTGAATCCTTCGATTAGATATTTATTGGAATAAAACTTCTAAAATTCATATCTCGAGTTGTAGACCTCCAAAAATTATGATCCGAATGTCAAAAAAAAACTCTCGGAAAACTCTACAACTTTCATTAAGGACTCTTCTTCAGAAAACGCGTTTTTGATTAGCCCGTCGTGTTACGAGTATATTTCGGGATTTTCCACTTACCCAAATTGATTAGCCACTTGACCACCATTTGGGTTGTAGAAGTCCGATTGACGTAATTCAAAGTGCTTTGGAAAGCTCTTTCAAAGATCTACAATTTTCATGAAGAAGTCATCCCCTGAAAATGCCTCTAAACACCTCTTTTAGACCGAATATATGCATCTACAAGATATCCAAAATATTGCAAAGTGTAACAACATCCAAATAAACATAAAACCAACGATAAGAACACATAAATCAGCCACTTTTCCAATTTATTATCTTTAAAACTCATTTGCTCAGTTTATCCTTTTGGCGAGTAATTTTCTATAAGAATCACTAAAACATGGAAGATAATGTTACGAAATAACTCGATAAAAACCGTAAAATTAGTCGTAAACAACTCCCCCACACTTAAAATTTTGTTCGTCCCGAACAAAACAATCAAAACTAGCTCACTTTATATGCAATCCAAATAGATCCCTAACTCATGTAACAAAAGATACAACAACTATAGCAAGTAATACCAACATAGAGATAGATTCGGTGTATGTGTGACAAGCCCTTTTCAATCTCCACAATCCTTTCAGACAAATATATTTTCAAATAATTCAATGACTATCCTAGGTATAGACAGTAATCGTCCCACACAAAGTCATCCCGTGCACTCATCAAGATAATCCTTAAAACATATCTTCCAGTTTATACTAGGTATAAGATTAACGATAACCAAGTCTTTAAGTTTTTCACTTTTATACGCACATTAGAATGAGTTCTTACCCGTCATAGTAGAATAGGATGTTTCGTGATAACACCCTACCTTACTCAAATCATAGGGTAGCTTCTTCTAACTGTCGTGAGCTTTTAGTCATCATAGTGGTATAGGACATTTCGAGATAATGCCCTACCTCACTCCAATCATCGACTAGCTTCCGAAACACACAACTATAAAAACAACTTCACTTATTCACTTCATTTTAAAAGCACAATAGTTACGTTTCACTTATCACATTCAAACCGTCAGATATTCACAGTACACGTTCTGAACTTAGGTGTTACTTCACTGTTACTATTAAGAACAAATCTCCCTAAGATAAATCACTAAAATAATGAAAGGATACAATTCAAAAGTTTTTGCTTTGATATCAAAGGCTTTCGTGAGTGTAAAATGAATACTATCTCAAATCAGTAAAACATGCTATAACTATCTCACAAAGTCACATAAAATCATCGTCAGGAAACTACAACTAGCAAGCATTTGTTTCAATCATATGCTCAAGATTTACAACTATCCAAGTGCAAAAAAAAAATTTAAAATTTCACAATTTATCAAGGATCACATATACTTACTCATATTGTCGAAATAAAGCATAAATTGCACCCCCCCCACACTTAAACCACATTATGTCCTCAGAATGTGCAAATAAAAGAAAAGAATACTTAGCTGGTTATGAAGTGGTTGTCGGGCCGTAGGTTGGCAGTGGTCAGGCCGTAGCATGAATAAACCGCTGCACTCGTATCACGAACAGACAACACTAAAAATAATCGCTTGCAAACCTGCTCAAAAGTATCTGCAACACTCGACATAGCACATAATCTTGGGGTACACGGGGTATATGAGTAAACATGCACGCAAATAAAGCATTCACAAATAAGACAAGGATAACCAACACACAAACACCCAGGTTTTATTCCTAATAAAATAAAAGCTTAACTAAAAAGAAATACTTAAAAGACTAGGCTGCCTCCTAGTAGCGCTTCTTTTATGTCATTAGCTTGACACAGATTTCAAAGTTAACCCGGATCGGGCCAATTTGGCTTACTGCTGGCCACTTCCTTATCGTAATCAGAATGAAGGACAGGGGTGTGACCACAACAACAGCAAGTCAAGTGCTCTACTAAGTGTTTGAACTTAACTCTCCAGATAGCACTGACTCTTTTCTTCTTCTCGTTCTTGCGCAGAGTAAGCTTCGGTATACTGACATGTTCAGAAGGCTCGGAAGAAAGGTCCTCACGGGTAGATATAGAAATGTCATCATCCGAACTAAAGAAGTTGGATGGAATCTCATTGCAAATCAGAATGTCAGGCGTCTCAACCCTCTTTTGAAAGTACAAGGTCTCAGGCTTTTCTTTCGGTTGCCCAAAATACTTCTTGAGTCTTTGACCATTGACCTTAAAAGGTTGATTACCATACCCGTTCAACGTGATCGCTCCACTTGGATTGACATCGATAATTTCAAAGGGGCCAGACCATCAAGATTTTAGCTTACCGGCAAACAAATGGAGCCGGGTATTATAGAGTAAAGCCATATCACCCACTTTGAATTCTCGATCCTTGATCTTGGCATCGTGGAGTATCTTAGTTCTTTCCTTACTGATTTTCGCATTCTCATATGCTCTGAGTCTAAATTCATCGAGCTCGTTTAATTGCAATAATCTCTTCTCCCCACAGAGCTGGCTATCGAAATTCAAGAATTTAATAGCCCAGTAAGCTCTGTGCTCAAGCTCGACTGGAAGATGGAAAGCTTTGCCATAGACCATTTGGAAGGGTGACGTGCCCATCGGGGTCTTAAACGCGGTGCGATAGGCCCAAAGCGCGTCATCCAACTTTAGACTCCAGTTGGATCTATTTGAGTTCACGGTCTTTTCTAAAATCCTTTTAAGGCTTTAGTTGCTTATCTCGACTTGGCCACTTGTTTGGGGATGATACGGTGTACCGATTTTATGTCTCACACCATATTTTTCAAGAACTTTATCAAGCGGCGCATTGCAAAAATGAGTACCTTCGTCACTAATGAGGGCTCTAGGACAGCCAAATCTGGTGAAGATATTCTTTTGCAAGAATTTCTTCACAACTTTGTGATCATTAGTTTGGGTGGCTATTGCCTCCACCCACTTGGAAACATAGTCTACACAGACGAGAATGTATTTATTACCACAGGACGATGGAAAGGGTCCATAAAGTCAATTCCCCACACGTCGAAGACTTCGCATTCCAGAATGGGCCTAAGTGGCATTTCCATCCTATTACTCTGCCTCCCAATTCTCTAGCACCTATCGCAACCTTTACAAAAGGCTTCTGCGTCCTTAAAAAGAGTCGGCCAGTAGAATCCGGCTTGGAGGATTTTTGCAACTGTCTTAGGTGCTCCGTAGTGTCCTCCTGTGGGACCACTATGACAATGCTCCAGAATGTCCCATTGCTCATGTTCCGGAACACACCTTCTAAGCAACCTGTCTTTACAGACCTTGAACAGATGAGGATCCTCCCACACGAGATATTTTAGATCAGAAAAGAACTTCTTCTTCTCTTGATACGTCATTTCTTCTAAATGCCCACCTGCTAAGTAGTTGATGTAATCAGCATACCACGGCCTAACTGTATCAAGCTTCATCAATTGCTCAGTAGGGAAATCGATGCCTATTTCCTTGTGATTTACGCCACCCTCGTTTACTAGGCGAGACAGATGATCAACCACAACATTATCACTACCCTTCTGATCTTTGATCTCAAGGTCAAACTCTTGCAAAATTAGAATCCATCTGAGTAACCTTGGTTTTGCATCTGCTTTGTCCATAAGGTAGCGTAGGGCTGCATGGTCGGTCCAAACTACAACTTGAGACCCTAGAAGGTAACTTCTAAACTTGTCAATAGCAAAAACGACGGCTAAGAATTCCTTCTCAGTCGTGGTGTAATTGCATTGAGCCGGGTTCAAGGTGCGGCTCGCATAGTAAATGGGCCTGAACTTTTTATCAATTCTTTGACCTAAAACTGCGCCGACTGCGTAGTTAGAGGCATCACATAATAATTCAAAAGGCTTAGTCCAGTCAGGTGCGATTAAGATAGGGGCACTTATGAGCTTTTCCTTCAGGCAATTGAAAGCGTTCTTGCATTTCTCATCAAACAAGAACACAACATCATCTTTCAGAAGGTTGGACAGGGGCTTGGCGATGGTGGAAAAGTCCTTAATAAATCGCCTGTAGAAACCAACATGACCAAGGAAGCCGCGTACCTCCTTGACAGTTTTCGGATACGACATTTTTTCAATGACTTCTACTTTGGCCTTATCAACTTGAATACCAGTGCCGGACACCTTGTGTCCCAGAACGATCCCCTCATCAACTAGAAAATGGCATTTCTCCCAGTTAAGCACTAAATTCTTTTCAACACAGCGTTGAAGTACCATATCTAGATTCGCCAAGATCTCATCGAAGCTATCGCCATAGACTGAGAAGTCATCCATGAAGACTTCCATACATTTCTCCACAAGTCCATAAAAAATGGCTAACATGCACCGCTGAAAAGTCGCAGGTGCATTGCATAAGCCGAAAGGCATCCTGCGGAAAGCAAAAGTGCCTGATGGACACGTAAACGTAGTCTTCTCCTGGTCATTTGGGTCGATGGCTATCTGGAAGTAACCAGAATATCCATCGAGGAAACAATAATACTTGTGACCACTCAGTCTTTCAATAAGCTGGTCAATGAAGGGTAAGGGGAAATGGTCTTTGGCGGTGACTTCGTTCAATCTGCGATAGTCAATGCATACTCTATAGCCAGTCACAAGGCGTAAAGCTATCTCTTCCCCCTTTTCATTCTTTTCAACGGTGATACCTCCCTTCTTTGGCACAACTTGAGTCGGGCTAACCCACTCACTATCGGCAATTGCATAGATGATTCCCATGTCTAACCACTTTATAACTTCCTTCTTGACAACCTCCTGCATATGCGGATTTAGCCTTCGCTGAGGTTGTCTTACTTTCTTAGCTACTGCCTCCGTTCGGATTTTATGCATGCACACATCGGGGCTGATTCCTCTGATATCACCCACTTGCCATCCGAACGTGAGGATATTCTTTTCAAGCACTTTTATCAGCAGTGCTTCTTGATCGGGCTCGAGTTTTGAAGAGATGATTAAGGGCAACTTATCACCATCCTTAAGAAAAATGTACTTAAGGTGTTGAGGAAGCGGTTTGAGCTCCAAGTCAGTAGGTGGTTGCTCAATACTAGATTTTAAAGGGCCACCTTTTTCCTTATGGGCTTGAAGTGGTTGACAGTAGAACACCTCATCTTCCCGAGGCATAACCCCAGAAAGGTACTGGATAACATCATCCATAGGGATCCTTCTGTCAGTACCTGCTTCCTCCTTCTTATGCTTAATCATCTTTCCCAACTCTTCTTCTTTCAGCTCTTCTGCTAGCCTTTCCCAATCATCAACCCCCCAATGAGTAGTCTCTCTCCAAAAATCCACTTCGTCCCAACTACCCATCAGGGCTTCCTCTTCTACAGGGCTAAAGTCTTCCTGATGCAGCTCTTTGAAATCATCGTTCATTGCGGGAATTTCCATGTTTCTTGTTCATTGACAGGCTGAGCAAGTTGTGAAGACGACTTGTCAGTGACTACGGCCTGTAATGAAATAGAAGATGGTCCACAGTCAGCTTGATCTTCAATGTTTATAACTTCGAAAACACCTATCTCTGTCAGCTCTTCAGCTTCCTCAGATTTGGCATCTTCTTCGTCCTCATAAATTGCTTCAATGAACGAGATTTCTTCACTCAAAGTGTTCTCTAGACATTTCCCTTGTGTAAAGGTAACAGATGTATCATCAACTCTAAGTGTAATCTGACCCTTATAGAAGTCAATGAGGGCGGCAGAGGTGTCTAAAAAGGTCCGGCCTAGAATTAGAGGCATCTCCTTGTCAGGTGGGTAGTCTAAGATAACCCAGTCGGTAGGGAAAACCAAATGTTCAACATGAAGAAGAACATTAGTAACACAACCGGCTGCTGAGCGACTAGATCGGTCCACCATCTGCAGAGAAATAGGGCGTTCTCGTATTCTTTTATCTAAGCCGAGCTTTTTTGCAGACGTTTAATGGCATCACATTTATAGAGGCCCCTGAGTCGCATAAGACGTTTTGGAACTTGTGGCCTTCAATCTCACAAGAGATTGAAGGTCTTCCGGGGTCACCTCGCTTAATAGCAATTTTTTGTGAAACCAGGGAACATTCTTCTCTTAAAACTTCTTCCGCCATCCCTTGAAGCTTCTTCTTGCTTCCACAAACTTCTTTAAGATACTTAGAGCACTTGGGCATTTCAGTCAATACCTCAACTAGGGGTATACTTACTTTGGTGTCTCTAAGCATCCTCCTCACTCCGTCATATTGTCTGTCAAGACTGAGGGTATTCTCTTTCCTCTTTGGTGGATAAGGAAGGGCTTTATCATTGTCAGGGGAACAGCCACCTGACTTTTTAATGGCTTCATCTTCCTTATCCTTCCATCTGACAAACTTTTCCTCCCTCTTCTTTGTCAGGGGTACAGCCACCTGACCTTTCCTCGAATCAGAATCATCCTCATCCCCCGAAGAGCCGTCATCATTAAGCTCCTCCTCACTGTTGGTTTCTTCGGTATATGATTTCTGATTGCCCCCTCCTGAACTTATTGCGTCAGGAGGGGCTGCTCGTTTCCCGACACCTTTCCGGGTCTCGCCTGCTTACCACTTCTCAAGGTGACTTCATTCAACTCTTGGTCTCCATACTCCCACTGAGGTGTGATGGCAGTGCAAACATTGATATCTGCTTTTGGATTTCTCTCGGTATAACTTGGAAGTTTACCGTGAGGTCTGATTGCTTGCTGTTCTGCCATCTGCCCAACCTGTCTCTCTATTGCCTTGACACTAGTAGATAGGGTCTTCACCATGTCCACTAGCTCATCAAACTTATGTTGAGGGACACAGGAGGTGGTATGATTTTGATGTTGGCTTTGATTCCAACCACCTTGAGGTCTTTGGGAGTTGGGATTATGAGCTTGATTAACCACCCCAGGAGGTGGTCTTTGATAACCTGAGTTGAAAGAAGGGTTAGAATTGGATGGGCCAGGTGGTGCATTGGGACGTTGAAATCCGGAATAATTCCGGTTCTGATTGAAGTTTCCATGGGTTTGGTTGAAATTCACTTCCTCAGTGATTTCATCTCCCGCCTGAAGTCCCATATAATTCACATCTGATGGTGCTCTTTGCTGCTGCATCTGCAAATTGGCTAGTTGCTTCCTCATCATTTCCATTTGAGCAACTAGCTTCTTAGTCTCAGAGTTGCTCGTAGCAGACTCCCCCTGATTTCCACTAACATTGGCCTTCCTTGGAGATGACCACATGTTATTCTTCGCTATGGTTTCAGCTACCCTGTAGGCAGCGTCATCACCTCCCCCTAGAAAGGATCCATGAGCAGTCGAATCAAGGTAGTCCCTATTTGGTTGAGAGACACCTCTGTAGAATAACTTGAGTAGCTCATGTCTATCGTATCCATGATTGGGGCACTTCCTCATCAACAGATTCAATCTCTCCCATGCTTTCCCAACACTCTCACCATTCAGTTGTTCAAATGTGGCTATCTC
Organism: Gentiana dahurica var. dahurica; assembly: GCA_024500145.1. Lineage (NCBI taxonomy): Eukaryota > Viridiplantae > Streptophyta > Magnoliopsida > Gentianales > Gentianaceae > Gentiana > Gentiana dahurica. The sequence goes on from CM044904.1 coordinate 8,056,747, forward strand.
CCTTTTCATGTCCATGATTGTACCAGGGGAGACCCACTTAAGAGCAAAGGTTCTTTTAACATCATTCCAGGAATGGAGAGAATGATGGGCAAAAATTTAAACCAACGGTTTGCTTCTCCTTTTAGAGCAAATGGGAAGAGTTTCAACTTTACAATCTCAGAATCAACACCAGGATAGTGGCCTGCTTCGCAGATTTGAACAAAGGTGGACAAGAAGTCATGTGGATCTTCTTGAGCAGTGCCATGAAAAGAACTATTCTGGACTAGTCCTACCACTCCATTTTTGAGATCAAAGTTTACTTGCCCCATTTCTGGAGGGCGAATAGGCCTATGCCCTTCCAGGAAATCCTGGTTAAGATAGGGAGCATAGGGGTCTTGGTTTAACTGGTTTAGCTGGTTTTGATGGAATTGTTGCAATTGATTATGTAGCCCAGCTTGTTGATTCTGTTGTTGTAAAGCTTGGATCTGTTGAAGGAGCATATTCATTTGGGCTTGAGGATCTGGATTTGGATTTGGGAGAGCTGGATTAGGAGGAACTGGATTCGGATTTTGAACTTGGTCAGCCATGATGTCCAGATCGGGAAAGAGCTTTCTTTTGAGAATGGATCGTTCTGGTTCGGGGTTAAAGATAAGAGGTCCCTTCTTACTCCTGGTTTGCATAAACCAGGAGGGCAGAAAAGGAAAAAAATCAACCTTTGGGTTGATGAGGACGAGTTCAGAAAAGATTGGAGGGTTTAGAAGTTAAGAAGAGAGAAGAAAAGAGAAAGGTAAAGTTTCCAGGGACTGAACTGGCGTTCAGTGTAAGTGAACGCTCGTTCAAAGGGGATTCTGGAAGCGAACGCTCGTTCAGATCACTGAACTGGCGTTCAGAAGACAGATTGGGGGTAAACGAGCGTTTAGAGGCTGGACGAGCGTTTGGGAATCCAGACGCTCGTCTGATCAGCTTAAAACGATGCAGATAAGAAATTTTTAGAACATATGGGCGTCTGAAAGGATGGACGCCCGTTTAAAAACTGAAAAACGAAACAGATACAGAAAAGAATAGTAGGAAAGAAAATAAAAACCTAAAATAGTAATAATTAAGGCAATAAATTTATACGATCTAAAATCTAAGGCAAATCTAAGCTAAATCTAAGGCTGCTAAAATCTAAGATCTAAAGAAAAATCTAAGGCTTCTAAACTAATAAAAATCTAATGTGAACAATAACATAAAATAAATAAAAACTAAGATAATTAAAATCAAATTTATAAAATCGAAAATCTAAACTATGATAAAGTGAAACAAAAAAAAAACGTAACAATATTATTACCTAAAAAAAAAGTATCGAAATAAAAATTGCACCTAGAAGAATCCGACAACCGTTACCGACTCCCCGGCAACGGCGCCAAAAACTTGTTCGGTAAAAACGAGTTTTACAATTTATAACCGAAACACCCCAAGTATAAGGATCGTAGTATAGGATGTTAACGGGTCGTCCTAAGGGAGTGGAATGTTTATCGGATCAAGGAACAATTATTCTATCGATTATGTCACGACTATTAACTAAAACTAAGATTTATACTAATTATGAAATAATGAACAGTAACTACGATGAACAGTAACTTGGAAACTTAAAATATGCAAAAACAACTAAACTTAACAATCAACGATTGATACGAGTGATTTTTGTTTATCAAGGATTAAAAGGAACGGTAAGGCAACGGGAATCCACCAATCAACCAACCCAACCCCAACTAGATGGCAAGTTAAAGATACGATTTTTAGTAATGATCTATCACGAATTCGAGTAAATCTCTTTAAATAAATTCTAGGGTTTTGTTTTCTTTTTCAAGTAAAACTGAACGACATGCAAAACAAGATCATGAGATTGTCTCCAAAACTCTACTCAATTAATTATAAACGATCTCTCGAATTACAACTAATTGCATCAATTGAAAAGATCTAAGCTTGAATAATATTTTCATATAAATTCAAATCAAAACGATAGTTTCATCGATCTCTCGATTCGAATAAAACATAAGCAATATAAAACAACATCCAATTGATGAAAAATTGTAAATTTAACTCACTAAAAGTACGGCTAAAAATCCTCTAGTTGGTGTTGATGTTGATCGGTTTCATCCGTTGTCCCACCGCGATGTGCTTAGCCAATAATCATGTTGTTAAACATGATTATTGATATGGAAGGAATCATCTTCTAATTTGTTATATGTTTTGTGCGGTTGGGGCTTTTTTATGCGGCTGCCTCTGTAATGTGTGTATCAATAATAATGTCATTAGGGTTTGGAAATAGCTGTATATATAAGGGAGTAAGTCGGCTGCTTGTAAATTGCGTATGTCGGTTGTGCTGAATGTCGGCCTGGACGCTCGTTTGCATAGAGTCTGAACTCTCTGAACTGAATCCTTCGATTAGATATTTATTGGAATAAAATTTCTAAAATTCATATCTCGAGTTGTAGACCTCCAAAAATTATGATCCGAATGTCAAAAAAAAACTCTCGGAAAACTCTACAACTTTCATTAAGGACTCTTCTTTAGAAAATGCGTTTTTGATTAGCCCGTCGTGTTACGAGTATATTTCGGGATTTTCCACTTACCCAAATTGATTAGCCACTTGACCACCATTTGAGTTGTAGAAGTCCGATTGACGTAATTCAAAGTGCGTTGGAAAGCTCTTTCAAAGATCTACAATTTTCATGAAGAAGTCCTCCCCTGAAAATGCCTCTAAACACCTCTTTTAGACCGAATATATGCATCTACAAGATATCCAAAATATTGCAAAGTGTAACAACATCCAAATAAACATAAAACCAACGATAAGAACACATAAATCAGCCACTTTTGCAATTTATTATCTTTAAAACTCATTTGCTCAGTTTATCCTTTTGGCGAGTAATTTTCTATAAGAATCACTAAAACATGGAAGATAATGTTACGAAATAACTCGATAAAAACCGTAAAATTGTCGTAAACACTCATCCACTCATTTTCAATCAAAGTAAAATCAATGTAGGGGTTAACTTGCTTCCACCAGTTCCAAGCTTCAGGCAGGATAAGATTTATGTCATTCACTCTGAATCCAAACTTCATGTACAGTTCCTTGAATTCATCAAGTGAGTCCTTTGCTTTTGTGATAGGTAAGATCCTATCACCTCTGCCACTTCTTCCACCTCTTCCACCTCTGCCTCCTCTGTAAGTTGCCCTTAAGGCTCTGACTCTTGCCTCCCAAAATTTCAATCCCAAGAAAGAGTTTAGACCTTCATGAAATCCCATGTCATGATAAGGTCTTCTTCTGTTATAGTATTCTTTCTTGTATTGTCTAAGAAGATCATTAGTAAGTTGAACTCTGCCAGGTGCAGGTTGCCTAAAAGCATTGGTATCATCTTGCCATCTCTTCTGTGCAAAAAGTCTTGCAGCCTCCTTTGCTGCAGCTGATTGGCCCTCTTCCCCCTTAGTGACATCATCAACAAAACGGGATATAAGGCCATGAATACCCTCCTGTGAGATTACCACTCTGTTCAATTGATTTTCTATAGCTCCAGTTCTCGTATCAATTGAAGTAATCCTTGATTGCAAGGTCTCCTCCAGTAGGTTGATCCTTTCAGTAAGTTTGGGATCAGGCATAGCAGGTTGTGGTGCAGCAGCAGGCTCAGTAGGTTCAGGTGTAGCAGCAAGGTTGTCAAGTTTCTGATGGATAGAAATAAGTTGGTCTTTCAAAGTTTATCTTTTGCAGTAGTTCCAACCTTGATGCCCCTCACATCTAATATCAGATCATTCACAGCATTTTGAGTAGATGTGAAGTTTGAAGCAACTGTGGCAGTTGATTGTCTATTTTCATTTACCATCTTCATCAGTGCTTCAAATCTTTCTTCATGTCTGTCCAGTTGTGTCCTTAACTGTTGCATATCATGCCTTACAGTCCTCAACTCATTGAATACTTCAACTGGCACTTCACTGGTCATTCTTCCACCAGTGGCTTCATCAGCAGGCTCCTCCACATTGTACTGTGGCCTTTGATTGCTCATTACCATTGCCCAACTCCTATCCAGTCCAGCAGGGTTAGGTCCTTCATATTCATCCAGGATAGGATCAATGGCAGGTTCCTCAAAAACAGGTACAAATGCCTGAGGGGGGTCAACACCAATATTTTCTTCTTCAGGCATCTGAAACTCCTCATCACTGAAGTCATAGTCCAGCAGCTGCTCATCTTCATTAACAGCAGTCTGCTGACTATCTTTCCCTTCAGTGGTCTTGCCTCCAGTAGGCTCCACTACAGCAGCCTCATCAACAAAAGGGGTTTCCTCCAAACCCAAATCAGGTTCCAAACTTTGTCCAGGCGCTGTTTGAGACTCAGCAGCCTGTACCTCCTGTTCCAACCTTTGTGTAGGTGCTGTTTGTATCCCAGCAACCTGTACCTCCTCTTCAACTCCTTGTGGATTGAATATGGTGTCATTATCCACTTGGAATCCTTCTGCATGACCAATCTTGTGCAGGATGATGGCAGTTTTAGTAAGAATGCCCTCAAAGTCAAATCCTTCTTGATATTCAATGGACTCTTCTGAGCTGGCACTAGGTTCATTGAAATCAGTAACCTTTTCTCCATCAAAATCCTCACTCTGTTCAGCTTCAGTTTGTGCAGTAGGCTCTACAACATGGAATGTAGAAGAGTCATCAGCTAGCCTACCAGCACTCAGATTAATTCCTTCATTGATCAATGCCTCCAGATCATCCATGGTGAGATCCTGTAGATCCTCATCCATCTCTCCAGTCTGCTGGCCCTCAGCAGACTTACCAGTATCAGTGGACTGTTGTACAGGTGGTTCTATTAAAATTGCAATCCCACTGGTTCCTCCTGGTCCAGAGGGGAAATCTCCTCTAGAATCGATGATGAGGAAGAGTCATCATTTCCATCTCTTGGATCCCTAAATTTGATGCCCTCCTCCTTCTATTGCTCATCAAACAAATCCATCAGTCTTGATTGCAGCAATGTTGTATCAATCAGATCCAGCAAGTTCTCCACTCCCAACCTTTCAAAAGCCCATTCCTCAAAATCTGTCATAGGTTCTGCAGCTGGCTTTTGTCTTTTGTAGAAACCAAACTTCCATTGGAAATAGTCAGCAATTTGCTGAAGTTTGGGATCTACAAACTCCTCTGTTTTCTTCCTTTCTTTCACATGCCTTTCAAATGGCATGAAAGATCTCCTGGGAGCAACTCCAGTACCTTGTTGACCTCCAAAGGTTCCAACAAGTAGGTTCATGGTTTCCTCAACAGATGTTTGAAAGTCAGTAGGTTGCTGAGATTGTACATTAGTGCCTACTACTTCCATCTGTGCCACACTTGGTTCCCCTTGACTTACATGCTCGTCAGCAGGGTCAGCAGCAGACTGCTCTTCCCCCTGAGTTCTTGCCACACTTGCAGGGTCTTCAACCAAGTCTTCAATTACCTCTTCAACTACCACAGCAGGTTCAGTTTCAGTGGTTTGATGTGGTTCTTCTGTAGATACTACAGCAGGCTCAGGCTCAGTAGACTGCTGTATATCTTCAACAGATTGCTCAACAACAACCTGTCCAGCATCAGTTGACTTGACAACCTCTTCAGGTGAGGAGTCAGAAATCACCACAGGCTTGATTATGGTCAAGGGCTCAGCCACAACAGCCTCTTCTTCCTCTTCTACTGAAGCTTCCTCTTGGATTCTTCGAGCTTCCAAGTTTTTCAGTTCTTTCCCCTTTCCATGTTTCTTCTTTTTGGCAATCTCCTTCATTCTTTTGGAGAGGAGTTCATCATCATCTTTTCCAGTAGATTTTCTCTTTCTACTAGCTTCCTTCTGTTGTTCCCTCAAAATATCAACAACAGTTCTTCTTGCAGCAACAGCAGGGTCAGTAACCTCCACTGAACCCTCAGCAGACTCAGCAGTCTGTGCTGTTTGTTTCCTTGTTTTCTTTAAAGGCTTTAATACCTCAGTTATTTTCTTTGTAGTTCCACTCTTTCTTTTCTCAGCAGCTTTCTTGGGTGCAGCAGGTTTAATAGATATCCTTTTAGATTGCCTAACCTACTCACCACCAGCATCACCATCATCTTCATCATTATCATCACCAGCAGCCTCTCCAGCAACCTCTTCATCATCATCTAGACCAGGAATAGTATAATCAATTTCCTTCTTGTATCTAGACTGATTGATCTTTTCAGATGCTACATCAGGGATTTCCAGATGATTCAGCAGGGTCTGAACCATCAATCCTAAGGGCAGTGCCTTGAACTTCCTCTTTCCCTCTTTGTCTTCCTTCAAGACCTTCTTCATATAATGGATGAAGTATCTAGCCCAATCAAACTTCATGCTCCTGCAGATGATAATCATCAACTCTATCTTGGGTCCTGATAGAGTGTCCATACTTCCAACTAGTCCAAGTATGTTTTTAGCAATAAGTTTGCTCAGCAGACTGTATTCACTTCCAATATGTTTGCAGTTGATGCCTGGAACGGATTTGGTGGCTGCATTTGTTTTAATCTGATCAACAAACGCCATTTTGTCCAATCCCATTGCTTCAGGATTGACTGAGCCATCCACCACTTCATCAAATCCAAAAACTTCCCTCAGCAGACTGGGGGAAACTTCAATTTCTTGCCCATTTACAACAGTTTTAAATGCTTCAGTTCCTTCCTTTATCTGAATATTTCTCCAGAAACTGACAACATTTCTATAAGAAATTGTCTCCAGTCGTATATTCAATACATTCTCCAGACCGGCATATCTCCTTATTCTTCGACCAATGTTAATGGCCAGTTCAGTTCTGTTTGCATCTTCAACAAAATCTCTAACACTTTGGCTTGATTCAATTTGCACATCAACCTTTTCCGCCATATGTATGAGAAAAATGAGATGAAGAAGATTGATTCTCAAATCTGTGTTCACACAGTGTAAAAAAAAAATCGTAGTGATAAAGCAGATTTTGCAAGTACAAAATCTGCTGTATGATAGGCCTGAATATATAGACAGTGAGTGGTTGTAACTGTCAGTGCACATACATCCATGTCAACCATGATTAATCTGAATAAATGTTGGCTTGACACGTGTTCCATAACGTCTGATAACCGTTAGATCGTGTTAACTGCGGTTATAAAAGGATAAAATAAATATCCCGCCAATATGCTTTTTGACTTTAATAACTTTGACTGAGTAACGTTCCATCCAGTAGGGTGATCCTCAGCAGGGTGGGCTCAGCAGTCTGCTGATAAATAGGCTTCAGCAGCCTGCTGGCATAAGTACTCTGTTGATCCCTGTTTTCTTCTTGTTTTGTTCAATTGATAATACAAGATGAAGTTTAATACCAATGACTGATCTGTCAAGTGAGCTCACCCAACATGACAAAGACCAATCCCCTTGGCAACCTCATTTGCTCAATTGTCCAAACATAAGTACATGGAATTGTTGATACCAATGACTAATCTGCTAAGTGAGCTCACCCAACATAGCAAAGACTAATCCCCTTGGTGAATTCCAGTACACTGCTGATTATCAGTCAACTTTTATAATTCCAAGTTCAGTCCTTAGTTTAGCAAATCTTTCACTATCAAGTGGTTTAGTAAAAATGTCAACAATTTGATCTTCAGTAGGGATGTATAGAACCACCACATCATTCTTTTCAACATGATCTCTTATAAAATGATGTCTCACATCAATGTGCTTGGTTCTTGAGTGCAAAACAGGATTTTCTGTGATTGCAATTGCACTTGTGTTGTCACACATAATTGTAATTTCCTTTTCTTCAATTTCATAATCCCTTAATTGTTGTCTTAGCCATAGTACTTGTGCACAGCAACTTCCAGCAACAATGTATTCAGCTTCAGCAGTAGAAGTTGATATAGAATTCTGTTTCTTGCTAAACCAGGAAACCAGTCTATTTCCCATCAACTGACAGGTTCCTGGGGTGCTTTTTCTATCAATCTTGCATCCAGCATAATCTGAGTAGGATATCACTTTGAAGCTTCCTTCCTTGGAATACCATATCCCTACTCCCAAAGTCTCTTTTAGATACTTGAGAACTCTCTTGACTGCACCTAAATGACTTTCTTTAGGTTTAGATTGAAATCTTGCACAAACACCAACAGCAAAGGATATGTCAGGTCTGCTGGCAGTTAGGTACAGCAGACTGCCTATCATCCTTCTGTATAAGGTCTAATCAACATCTTTGCCTTCTTTATCTTCATCCAATCTTATGTTTGTACTCATAGGAGTTGAGTTCTTAGTGCTGTTTTCCATACCAAACTTCTTCAGCAACTCCATGGTATACTTGGTTTGATGAATGAAGATTCCATCTTTCATCTGTTTAACTTGCAATCCCAAAAAGTAGTTCATTTCTCCCATCATACTCATTTGGAATTTACTCTTCATTATATTTGCAAACTTTTCACAAAGTAAATCATTTTCAGAACCAAAATTATGTCATCCACATAAATTTGTACCAGCAGGGTGCTGTCCCCTTCACTGATTCTGAAAAGTGTCTTGTCAATGGTGGCTTTTGTAAAACCATTGTCCACCAAGAATTGAGATAGAGTCTCATACCATGCTCTTGGTGCTTGTTTCAATCCATAAAGTGCTTTGTTGAGTCTATACACTTTATCTTCTTGATCTTTAACTTCAAATCCAGGAGGTTGTTGAACATACACTTCCTCCTCTAGAATGCCATTCAAAAATGCACTCTTGACATCCATTTGGTATACTTTGAAGTTCTTATATGCAGCATGTGCCAAGAATAATCTGATAGCTTCCAATCTTGCAACAGGTGCATAAGTTTCATCAAAATCTATTCCTTCTGCTTGAGAATAGCCTTTTGCAACTAGTCTGGCCTTATTCCTCACAATGGTACAAGATTCATCAAGTTTATTTCTGTATATCCACTTAGTACCAATGATATTTGCATGACTTGGCCTTTCAACTAGTGTCCAAACTTGATTTCTTTCAAATTCATTCAATTCCTCTTGCATAGCTATTATCCAGTCTGGATCTGAAATAGCTTCTTCAACAACTTTTGGTTCCATTTGAGATAGAAAGCAAGTAAACATAGCTTACAGTTGTCTTCTAGTCCTCACACCTTGCTGTACATTGCCAATAACTTGTTCAGCAGGGTGATTCCTTAACCATTGTGGACTTTGATTATTTTGATTTTCAGGAACATCATCTTCAGTAGGGTCTGCTGTAGCTTCTTCTACAGGGGGTCAGCAGATCCTTGAACTGCTTCAGTTGTTGCATTAGTAACATTATCAGCAGGGTGCTCAGTAGGGGCAGTATCAGAAACTTTTAAGTCATTGAATCTTTCCAAAACTTCAACACAATCTGGATCAGTGACTTGTTGATTCTCAACAGGTTCACAATCTTCATTTTCCATACCAGTAAACTTAGGTTCATCAAACACAACATGGATTGTTTCTTCATGTTTCAGTGACCTCTTGTTCAGTACCCTGAATGCTCTGCTGACTGAAGAATATCCCAAGAAAATTTCTTCATCTGATTTTGGTTGGAATGTTTTCATATGTACCTTATGATTTAGAATAAAACATTTGCTTCCAAAAGGATGGAAATAGGATATGTTAGGTTTCCTTCCATTCCAAACCTCATAAGGTGTCTTCAGCAGCTAGCTTCTTGTTTACTGATGTTCTGTTTTGTGTATAGCATGCTGTATTGACTGCTTCAGCCCAATATCTTTCAGGTAGCAATGCTTCATAGATCATTGTTCTTCCTGCTTCCTTTAGAGTTCTGTTTCTTCTTTCAGCAACCCCATTTTGCTGAGGTGTACCAGCAGCAGCAAGTTGATGTAGTACACCATTCTGTTCACAATATTCTCTTATAACTTTGTTGAGAAATTCAGTACCCTGATATGATCTTATCTTTATAACTGTTAAACTTTTCTCATTTTGTAATCTCTTCAAAAGATTAGGCATGCTTTGAAGTGTTTCACTTTTCTTGTTCATAAATATCACCCAAGTGTGCCTAGAGTAATCATCCACAACCACTAAGGTGTACTTCTTTCCTGTTACACTTGTTGGAGTTATTGGTCCAAAAAGATCCATATGCATCAGCTCCAACACTCTGTTAGTTGATTGTTTGGTCTTTGACTTGAAGCTTGACTTTATCTGTTTACCCTGCTGACATGCATCACATATAGCATCCTTCTTGAATGTGATCTCAGGTAAACCAATTACCAGCTTCTTCTTAACCAACTGATTAATATCATCAAAGTTTAAGTGATTCAACTTCTTGTGCCACAACCAATTGAGTTCAGACTTGGTATGCACTATCAGGCAGGTTTCTGGAACTACAGTAGACCAATCAACAACATACATGTTCTGTTGTCTTCTACCAGCAAGTACAACTTGATCACCTCTTTCACCAATGACAATACAGTTGTTTTTGTCAAAAGTGACCTTATAACCCTTGTCACAGAATTGTCCAGTGCTCAGCAAGTTGTAGTCCAGTCCTTCCACATATGCAACATTCTTGATTGTAAGTCCATTCCTCATAAGTGTACCATATCCTCTTGTATATCCAGGTGTATTCTTGTTGCCAAAATTCACCCTTGGACCATCTTTTGCCACAAAGTTTGATAAATAGTGCTTATTCTTTGTCATATGTCTGGAACATCCACTGTCAAAGTACCAGACACCCTACAAAACAAAGTTAATGCATTTTAGGTACCCAAACCTGTTTGGGTCCATAATGGTCAGTGGTAAGCATGACCCTTGGCATGTCTCCATAAGGTCTTCTCCTAAATGTGTCATACTTTGGTTCATACTTTGGTTCATACATGTATTCCACACATCCATAAGTTCTAACAGTAGGTTGTGTAGGAATCACATATGTTTTCTGGCCTTTTGGTTTATAATGCTGTTTGAAGTAATTCTTGGTGTTAGAAGCATTAGTATAACCATTTGTTTGTTGTCTGTTAGGAACAGTCCTGTAATATGGAGTCTGATGAGGTCGTGTATAAGTCCTCTGCTGATCCCATTGTCTAGGTTTTACCCTAGCAGTATGGTTATACTTACTGTTTCTAGCATTAGATGCAGGAATATTCCAATCATCATCAGTAGGGAACAGTCTACCTTTCCCCCTGAGATAAGTATCCCTTGAATGATTAACATTTTTGGGTTTAGGATTCTTATCCTTGGAATATTTCTGTTTCTTACCCTTCTGTGGTCCAGCAGACTTGGTAGTAGGTCTGCTATCAGCAGGCTTAGAAGGCACAGCAGTCCTATTTTTAGATTTACTCTTTTTATTAGGAGCTGTTGACTTCTTTGACTTCTGATTTTGCTTCTTTGAAGCATTCTCATTGGGTTTTACTGCCTCAGCAACCTTACTGGGATTTGGATTTAGTGCAGGTACAAACTTAGGACCAATTCTGGAACTAGGTTCAGTAACCGTACTGGATCCACTCTTGTTAGATTGCTGGGTTCCAAATCCAAGCCCTGTTCTATCTTCATAAGGCTTTCCTGATTTGTATGCAGTAGTGGAACAAGATGGTGCAGCAGATTCAGAGGTTGCTGGATGTTCAGCAGACTTACACTGATTCTGTCCAACATCTTTTCCCTTACATTTGAGAACCCTTAATTCAGCTTTCAATCTTCCAACTTCTAACTCAAGAGCTTCTTTTTCAGCCTTCACAATCTCATAACCAGATTGTATTATCCTCAGTTGATTAAGGATGGCATCCAAAGTCTCATTGTTGTCAGAATTTCTAGGATTTGAACCACAAGTTGATTCACAATCACTTCCAGCAGGAGTATTGATAGATACAGTGTTGTATACTTCCTCAGTTTCATCCATATTGGCCATCAAAGCATAATCCTCCATTTCAGCAACTAGTGCTGTGTCATCTGACTCATTTACTTTTTCAGATTCCACTTCATACCCTGATTCATCTTCAGCAACCATAGCCTTCTTGCCATGTCTTCGTTGTTGACTCTTGGTCTTCAGTAGGTCTGGACAATCAGGTCTAAAATGTCCAGGATTCTTGCAGTTGAAGCAAAGATAATCAGGTTCCTTGCCTTGATTTAACTCAGGACAGTCAGGTATGAAATGTCCTGGTTTCTTGCAATGAAAGCACATATAGTCATTATCTTTCTTTGGTTCTTATTTCCTTCTTTCAGTAGGCCTCTTTGTAAAATTTCTTGAGGTGGCCTTTCCAGTCTTCATCATTCTGATTTTCTTGCTCAGTAGGGCAATCTGTTCTTGCATCTCATCCAGTAGATCATCATGTCCTCCTGATGTTTCTTCATGATGTGAAGCAGCCAATGCAGTGGTCTTTGGCTCTTCTTTTTCAGTTTCAGGCACAAGCTTTTTGCTAAATTCATAAGCCTTTAGATCTGAAAACAATTTGAAGGTGTCTTCTTCATGCAACTTTCTCATTTCTTCAATTGCAGTCACCTTCATTTTCCAAACATCTTTTGCAGGTAGAGCTTCCAAGATTTTGGTGTTTATTTCCTCTTTTGAATAACTTACACTTAGCAGGGTAAGTTCATCCAGGATTGCATTGAATCTTGATTCCATTTGCTCAATGGTTTCATTTGGTAGCATCTTGAACTTTTGGAACCTCTTTTTGGCCACACTGATTTTATTCTTCTTTATTGCATCAGTGCCTTCACAGATCAAATGTATCTTGTCCCAAAGTTCCTTAGCAGTTTTGCAATCTTTGACCTTCATGTACATATTGCTATCCAAGGTTCTATAAATGATGTCAATAGCAATGTTGTTGAGGTTTGCTCTCTTCCTATCTTCTGCATTCCATTCTCTTTTTGGCTTTGGAATGTACTCAGTAGTTTCACCCACTGTTACTGACTTGGTAATCTCCAGTGGTCCATCAGTTAGTACATCCATCATCTCATCATGAGTTGCAGCAAGGTAAGCCTGCATTCGACGTTTATACTCATCAAATCTATCTAGAGAACACATCAACATAGTTCTAGCATACTGTGTGTTATCCATGATGCAAGTCTTTGAAAACCAGTAACTTGAAAGAAAGTTTTAAAGAATTTTCACAAGCACAACAAGTAGGATTTCTTCAGAACAGAAGCACTACTCCGATACCAATTGTTGGTCCCTTGAAAAGACTTTGGTTAAGTTTAGAGGGGGGTGAATAAACTTAACACTTAAAACTTTTGGAGTTAACAAATTCTGCAACTTCAGCAGTCTGCTGATGCTTCAGTAGTCTGCTGAGACTTCAGTAGCCTGCTGATAGACAGTAATCTAATGATAGTTCAGTTTGCTGAATTTGTGCAGAGGAATTATATCAAATTTAAGCCTTAAAACTTGTTGTTAAAAGTGATACTAAGTATTAGATACTCAGTAGTGCAAGTGTGTGTTTTCAGTTGCTAGATTCAGTAGGTTGATGATTGAAATAAACTAAGTGCAGAAAGTAAATGCTGAAAGTAAGTAGGCAGATTTTTATAGTGGTTCCAGGTGATGTAATCCTGTACGTCCACTCTTCTCCTGTGATGTTGGAGGAAATTCACTAGAGATCTTTGAAGTTGCTGTTACAAAGATTCCTAAGTTGTTTGTCCTTCACCAATAACTATGGCTTCACAAACTGAAAACTGGGAACATGTAGAATTGCTACTCCTTAGTATTCCACTGGTCCTTGAAGGGTAGAATTTCCTCTTCACCAGCTCCACCACAAACAACAGTCTTTCACACCCAACAGATGCTTCATTGTCTTCAGCAGGTTCTTTATAAAATAAAGATTGAATCAAATAAATGATTCAGTTGCAGCAGCTTGATTAGGATGATGTAATCAGCAGCTTGCAGTCTTCAAGTGTGTAATCTTGATGCAGCTTGAGTATAGAATGCACTTGAAGAAATTCACTAGATCAGCAGCTTTATGCTCAGTAAGTTCAGCAGGGTGTTTTTCAGCTCAGTATTATCACTTAAAGTTTTTTTTTTCAATTTTTATCCTTTTGTTTCTGAGTTGAAAGTCTTCTATTTATAGGCAAGAATGCATGTGACTTGTATTTGAAATTCAAATGTAACCGTTGCTTGTTTTTGTCCCATCTGATTTGCATTCTGTCACTATTCATAGGACTGACACTGTCAGAATTCCTTTTTGACAGTGCAGTCTGTCCACCCTTTGACTTGTGTCTATTGGATAAAGTCCTGAATCATCCCAACGTTCTTTTAATCCTAACCACTGATTTGTTTGATCAAATCAGAGGTAGTTGGATGTCCTTATCCAAGTAATCTTCCAAAATAATCTTGAATTAATCGAGGTATATATCAGCAGGTTCATCAGTCTGCTGAAGTACCAATCAGTCTGCTGATCATCATATTTCTGTGTATAAAATATAATGCAGCTGATTTCTTCTATCTAACTTTTATTTGTGAAGTTAGATTACATCCTTTTAATTATAACCAAGGTCCAAACATCATCCAACTTATGGAACTTAGACCTTCTACACAAGGTATATGTAATCAGTTTAGGTCATCACAGACTTGCCTAAATTCTGATTCCATATCCTTGACTTTAATTAATAAGTTTGATCCCTAAGCCTTCATTTACTGAGTTTGAACCCTCAGCCTTCAGTCTTCAGCAGGTTTAAGACTAGTCTACTGACCTATCTACCCTACTGACCTAGACCAGTCTGCTGATATCAACCAACAGCCCTTTACAGTGCTTGTTTGATCAAACCTATTTATGAATCAAACTCTAATAAACCTATACATTTAATCTAGACATCTTTTTGCCTTTGCACTATAACAGCTAGTATGGCACTCATCATCAAAACATAGAAATAAGTTCAACAATTTGTGTTTTCCCTTTATAACGAGTAGAAATTTGTGTTTTTTCGTTGGTAACGAGTTCGAATTCATGTTTTCATCATATTAACGAGTTCAAATTTGTGTTTTTCTCTGTAACGAGTTGTCCTTGCAGAAAAAATGTTTTTTCCCCGGATAACGAGTTGACATCGCCGGAAATGGGTGTTTTTCCCTTTATAACGAGTAGAAATTTATGTTTTTTCTTTGGTGACGAGTTCGAATTCATGTTTTCTTCATATTAACGAGTTCAAATTTGTGTTTTTCTCTGGTAACGAGTTGTCCTTGCAGAAAAAATGTTTTTTCCCCGATAACGAGTTGACATCGCCGGAAATTCAGGCTTTCCCTTTATAACGAGTAGAAATTTTTGTTTTTGCTTTGGTAACGAGTTCGAATTCATGTTTTCTTCTTATTAACGAGTTCAAATTTGTGTTTTTATCTGGTAACGAGTTGTCCTTGTAGAAAAATATGTTTTTTTCCCTGATAACGAGTTGACATCGCCGGAAATTGGTGTTTTCTCTTTATAACGAGTAGAAATTTTTATTTTTCTTTGGTAACGAGTTCGAATTCATGTTTTCTTCTTATTAACGAGTTCAAATTTGTGTTTTTCTTGGGTAACGAGTCATCCTTGCAGAAAAAATGTTTTTTTCCCTAATAACGAGTTGACATCGCCGGAAATGGGTGTTTTCCCTTTATAACGAGTAGAATTTTGTGTTTTTTCTTTGGTAACGAGTTCGAATTCATGTTTTCTTCATATTAACGAGTTCAAATTTGTGTTTTTCTTTGGTAACGAGTTGTCCATGCAGAAAAAATGTTTTTTTCCCTGATAACGAGTTGACATCGCCGGAAATTGGGGTTTTCCGTTTATAACGAGTAGAAATTTGTGTTTTTCTTTGGTAACGAGTTCGAATTCATGTTTTCTTCTTATTAACGAGTTCAAATTTGTTTTTTTCTTTGGTAACGAGTTGTCCTTGCAGAAAAAATGTTTTTTCCCAGATAACGAGTTGACATCGCCGGAAATTGGTGTTTTCCCTTTATAACGAGTAGAAATTTGTGTTTTTTCTTTGGTAACGAGTTCGAATTCATGTTTTCTTCATATTAACGAGTTAAAATTTGTGTTTTTCTTTGGTAACGAGTTGTCCTTACAGAAAAAATGTTTTTTCCCTGATAACGAGTTGACATCGTTGGAAATGGGTGTTTTCCCTTTATAACGAGTAGAAATTTGTGTTTTTCCTTTGGTAATGAGTTCGAATTCATGTTTTCATCTTATTAACGAGTTCAAATATGTGTTTTTCTCTGGTAATGAGTTGTCCTTACAGAAAAAATGTTTTTTCCCCTGATAACGAGTTGACATCGCCAGAAATTGGTGTTTTCCCTTTATAACGAGTAGAAATTTATGTTTTTTCTTTGGTAACGTGTTCGAATTCATGATTTCTTCATATTAACGAATTCAAATTTGTGTTTTTCCCGAGTAACGAGTTGTCCTTGCATAAAAAATCTTTTTTTTCCCTGATAACGAGTTGACATCGCCGGAAATTTGTGTTTTCCCTTTATAACGAGTAGAAATTTGTGTTTTTTCTTTGGTAACGAGTTCGAATTCATGTTTTCTTCTTATTAACGAGTTCAAATTTGTGTTTTTCTCTGGTAACAAGTTGTCCTTGCAGAAAAAATGTTTTTTTTTCCTGGATAACGAGTTGACATCGCCGGAAATTGGTGTTTTCCCTTTATAACGAATAGAAATTTGTGTTTTTTCTATCGTAACGAGTTCGAATTCATTTTTTCTTCTTATTAATGAGTTCAAATTTATGTTTTTCTCTTGTGACGAGTTGTCCTTGCAGAAAAAATGTTTTTTTCCCCTTATAACGAGTTGACATCGCCGGAAATTGGTGTTTTCCCTTTATAACGATTAGAAATTTGTGTTTTTTCTTTGGTAACGAGTTCGAATTCATGTTTTCTTCATATTAACGAGTTCAAATTTGTGTTTTTCTCTGGTAACGAGTTGTCCTTACAAAAAAAAATGTTTTTTTCCCTGATAACGAGTTGACATCGCCGGAAATTAGGGTTTTCCTTTATAACGAGTAGAAATTTGAGTTTTTCTTTGGTAACGAGTTCGAATTCATGTTTTCTTCTTATTAATGAGTTCAAATTGGTGTTTTTCTCTGGTAACGATTTTTCCTTGAAGAAAAAATGTTTTTTTCCCAGATAACGATTTGATATCGCCGGAAATTGGTTTTTTCCTTTTATAATGAGTAAAAATTTGTGTTTTTTCTTTGGTAACGAGTTCGAATTCATGTTTTCTTCTTATTAACGAGTTCAAATTTGTTTTTTCCCCCAGTAACGAGTTTTCCTTACAGATAAAATGTTTTTTTCCTGATAACGAGTTGACATCGCCGGAAATTTGTGTTTTCTCTTTATAACGAATAGAAATTGTGATTTTTCTATCGTAACGAGTTCGAATTCATGTTTTCGTCTTATTAACGAGTTCAAATTTGTGTTTTTCTCTGTAACGAGTTGTCCTTGTAGAAAAAATGTTTTTTTTCCCGGATAACGAGTTGACATCGCCGGAAATGGGTGTTTTTCCCTTTATAACGAGTAGAAATTTATGTTTTTTCTTCGGTAACGAGTTCGAATTCATGTTTTCTTCATATTAACGAGTTCTGTTTTTCTCTGGTAACGAGTTGTCCTTGCAGAAAAAATGTTTTTTCCCTGATAACGAGTTGACATCGCCGAAAATTCAGGCTTTCCCTTTATAACGAGTAGAAATTTTTGTTTTTGCTTTGGTAACGAGTTCGAATTCATGTTTTCTTCTTATTAACGATTTCAAATTTGTGTTGTTCTCTGGTAACGAGTTGTCCTTGCAGAAAATATGTTTTTTTCCCTGATAACGAGTTGAAATCGCCGGAAATTCAGGCTTTCCCTTTATAAAGAGCAGAAATTTTTGTTTTTGCTTTGGTAACGAGTTCGAATTCATGTTTTCTTCTTATTAACGAGTTCAAATTTGTGATTTTCTCTGGTAACGAGTTGTCCTTGCAGAAAATATGTTTTTTTCCCTGATAACGAGTTGACATCGCCGGAAATTGGTGTTTTCTCCTTATAACGAGTAGAAATTTTTCTTTTTCTTTGGTAACGAGTTCGAATTCATGTTTTCTTCTTATTAACGAGTTGAAATTTGTGTTTTTCTTGGGTAACGAGTCGTCCTTGCAGAAAAAATGTTTTTTTCCCTAATAACGAGTTGACATCGCCGGAAATGGGTGTTTTCCCTATATAACGAGTAGAAATTTGTGTTTTCTTTGGTAACAAGTTCGAATTCATGTTTTCTTCTTATTAACGAGTTCAAATTTGTTTTTTTCTTTGGTAACGAGTTGTCCTTGCAGAAAAAATGTTTTTTCCCAGATAACGAGTTGACATCGCCGGAAATTGGTGTTTTCCCTTTATAACGAGTAGAAATTTGTGTTTTTACTTTGGTAACGAGTTCAAATTCATATTTTCTTCATATTAACGAGTTCAAATTTGTGTTTTTCTTTGTTAACGATTTGTCCTTACAGAAAAAATGTTTTTTTCCCTGATAACGAGTTGACATCGCTGGAAATGGGTGTTTTCCCTTTATAACGAGTAGAAATTTGTGTTTTTCCTTTGGTAACGAGTTCGAATTCATGTTTTCTTCTTATTAACGAGTTCAAATTTGTGTTTTTCTCTGGTAACGAGTCGTCCTTGCAGAAAAAATGTTTTTTTACCTGATAACAAGTTGACATCGCCGGAAATGTGTGATTTCCCTTTATAACGAGTAGAAATTTATGTTTTTTCTTTGGTAAAGAGTTCAAATTCATGTTTTCTTCATATTAAGGACTTCAAATTTATGTTTTTCTCTGGTAATGAGTTGTCCTTGCAGAAAAAATGTTTTTTTCCCTGATAACGAGTTAACATCGCCGGAAATTGGGGTTTTCCCATTATAACGAGTAGAAATTTGTGTTTTTCTTTGGTAACGAGTTCGAATTCATGTTTTCTTCTTATTAACGAGTTCAAATTTGTGTTTTTCTCTGGTAACGAGTTGTCCTTGCAGAAAAAATGTTTTTTTCCCTGATAACGAGTTGACATCACCGGAAATTGGCGTTTTCCCTTTATAACGAGTAGAAATTTGTGTTTTTTTCTTGGGTAAGGAGTTCGAATTCATGTTTTCTTCATATTAACGAGTTCAAATTTGTGTTTTTCTCTAGTAACGAGATGTCCATATAGAAAATATGTTTTTTCCCTGATAACGAGTTGACATTGCCAGAAATTGGTGTTTTCCCTTTATAACGAGTAGAAATTTGTGTTTTTTCTTTGGTAACATGTTCGAATTCATGTTTTCTTCGTATTAAGGAGTTCAAATTTGTGTTTTTTTCTGGTAACGAGTTGTCCTTGTAGAAAAAAATGTTTTTTTCCCTAATAACGAGTTAACATCGCCGGAAATTGGGATTTTCCCGTTATAACGAGTAGAAATTTGTGTTTTTATTTGGTAACGAGTTCGAATTCATGTTTTCTTCTAATTAACGAGTTCAAATTTGTGTTTTTCTCTGGTAACGAGTTGTCCTTGCAGAAAAAATGTTTTTTTCCCTGATAAAGAGTTGACATCGCTGGAAATTGGCGTTTTCCCTTTATAACGAGTAGAAATTTGTGTTTTTTCTTTGGTAAGGAGTTCGAATTCATGTTTTCTTCATATTAACGAGTTCAAATTTGTGTTTTGCTCTAGTAACGAGTTGTCCTTACAGAAAAAATGTTTTTTTCCCTGATAACGAGTTGACATCGCCAGAAATTGGTGTTTTCCCTTTATAACGAGTAGAAATTTGTGTTTTTTCTTTGGTAACGTGTTCGAATTCATGTTTTCTTCATATTAACGAGTTCAAATTTGTGTTTTTCTCTGGTAACGAGTTGTCCTTGCATAAAAAATGTTTTTTCCTTGATAACGAGTTGACATCGCCGGAAATTGGGGTTTTCCCTTTATAATGAGTAGAAATTTGTGTTTTTTCTTTGGTAACGAGTTTGAATTCATGTTTTCTTCTTATTAACGAGTTCAAATTTGTGTTTTTCTCCGGTAACGAATTGTCCTTGCAGATAAAATGTTTTTTTCCCTGATAACGAGTTGACATCGCCGGAAATTGGTGTTTTCCCTTTATAACGAGTTGAAATTTGTGTTTATTCTTTCGTAACGAGTTCGAATTCTTGTTTTCTTCTTATTAACGAGTTCAAATTTGTGTTTTTCTCTGTAACGAGTTGTCCTTGTAGAAAAAATGTTTTTTTTCCCGGATAACGAGTTGACATCGCCGGAAATGGGTGTTTTTCCCTTTATAACGAGTAGAAATTTATGTTTTTTCTTCGGTAACGAGTTCGAATTCATGTTTTCTTCATATTAACGAGTTCTGTTTTTCTCTGGTAACGAGTTGTCCTTGCAGAAAAAATGTTTTTTCCTTGATAACGAGTTGACATCGCCGAAAATTCAGGCTTTCCCTTTATAACGAGTAGAAATTTTTGCTTTTGCTTTGGTAACGAGTTCGAATTCATGTTTTCTTCTTATTAACGATTTCAAATTTGTGTTGTTCTCTGGTAACGAGTTGTCCGTGCAGAAAATATGTTTTTTTCCCTGATAACGAGTTGACATCGCCGGAAATTCAGGCTTTCCCTTTATAAAGAGCAGAAATTTTTGTTTTTGCTTTGGTAACGAGTTCGAATTCATGTTTTCTTCTTATTAACGAGTTCAAATTTGTGATTTTCTCTGGTAACGAGTTGTCCTTGCAGAAAATATGTTTTTTTCCCTGATAACGAGTTGACATCGCCGGAAATTGGTGTTTTCTCCTTATAACGAGTAGAAATTTTTCTTTTTCTTTGGTAACGAGTTCGAATTCATGTTTTCTTCTTATTAACGAGTTGAAATTTGTGTTTATCTTGGGTAACGAGTCGTCCTTGCAGAAAAAATGTTTTTTCCCTAATAACGAGTTGACATCGCCGGGAATGGGTGTTTTCCCTATATAACGAGTAGGAATTTGTGTTTTCTTTGGTAACGAGTTCGAATTCATGTTTTCTTCTTATTAACGAGTTCAAATTTGTTTTTTTCTTTGGTAACGAGTTGTCCTTGCAGAAAAAATGTTTTTTCCCAGATAACGAGTTGACATCGCCGGAAATTGGTGTTTTCCCTTTATAACGAGTAGAATTTGTGTTTTTACTTTGGTAACGAGTTCAAATTCATATTTTCTTCATATTAACGAGTTCAAATTTGTGTTTTTCTTTGTTAACGATTTGTCCTTACAGAAAAAATGTTTTTTTCCCTGATAACGAGTTGACATCGCTGGAAATGGGTGTTTTCCCTTTATAACGAGTAGAAATTTGTGTTTTTCCTTTGGTAACGAGTTCGAATTCATGTTTTCTTCTTATTAACGAGTTCAAATTTGTGTTTTTCTCTGGTAACGAGTCGTCCTTGCAGAAAAAATGTTTTTTTACCTGATAACGAGTTGACATCGCCGGAAATGTGTGATTTCCCTTTATAACGAGTAGAAATTTGTGTTTTTTCTTTGGTAAAGAGTTCAAATTCATGTTTTCTTCATATTAAGGACTTCAAATTTATGTTTTTCTCTGGTAATGAGTTGTCCTTGCAGAAAAAATATTTTTTTCCCTGATAACGAGTTGACATTGCCAGAAATTGGTGTTTTCCCTTTATAACGAGTAGAAATTTGTGTTTTTTCTTTGGTAACATGTTCGAATTCATGTTTTCTTCATATTAAGGAGTTCAAATTTGTGTTTTTTTCTGGTAACGAGTTGTCCTTGTAGAAAAAATGTTTTTTTTTCCCTAATAACGAGTTAACATCGCCGGAAATTGGGATTTTCCCGTTATAACGAGTAGAAATTTGTGTTTTTATTTGGTAACGAGTTCGAATTCATGTTTTCTTCTAATTAACGAGTTCAAATTTGTGTTTTTCTCTGGTAACGAGTTGTCCTTGCAGAAAAAATGTTTTTTTCCCTGATAAAGAGTTGACATCGCTGGAAATTGGCGTTTTCCCTTTATAACGAGTAGAAATTTGTGTTTTTTCTTTGGTAAGGAGTTCGAATTCATGTTTTCTTCATATTAACGAGTTCAAATTTGTGTTTTGCTCTAGTAACGAGTTGTCCTTACAGAAAAAATGTTTTTTTCCCTGATAACGAGTTGACATCGGCAGAAATTGGTGTTTTCCCTTTATAACGAGTAGAAATTTGTGTTTTTTCTTTGGTAACGTGTTCGAATTCATGTTTTCTTCATATTAACGAGTTCAAATTTGTGTTTTTCTCTGGTAACGAGTTGTCCTTGCATAAAAAATGTTTTTTCCTTGATAACGAGTTGACATCGCCGGAAATTGGGGTTTCCCTTTATAATGAGTAGAAATTTGTGTTTTTTCTTTGGTAACGAGTTTGAATTCATGTTTTCTTCTTATTAACGAGTTCAAATTTGTGTTTTTCTCCGGTAACGAATTGTCCTTGCAGATAAAATGTTTTTTTCCCTGATAACGAGTTGACATCGCCGAAAATTGGTGTTTTCCCTTTATAACGAGTTGAAATTTGTGTTTATTCTTTCGTAACGAGTTCGAATTCTTGTTTTCTTCTTATTAACGAGTTCAAATTTGTGTTTTTCTCTGTAACGAGTTGTCCTTGTAGAAAAAATGTTTTTTTTCCCGGATAACGAGTTGACATCGCCGGAAATGGGTGTTTTTCCCTTTATAACGAGTAGAAATTTATGTTTTTTCTTCGGTAACGAGTTCGAATTCATGTTTTCTTCATATTAACGAGTTCTGTTTTTCTCTGGTAACGAGTTGTCCTTGCAGAAAAAATGTTTTTTCCCTGATAACGAGTTGACATCGCCGAAAATTCAGGCTTTCCCTTTATAACGAGTAGAAATTTTTGTTTTTGCTTTGGTAACGAGTTCGAATTCATGTTTTCTTCTTATTAACGATTTCAAATTTGTGTTGTTCTCTGGTAACGAGTTGTCCTTGCAGAAAATATGTTTTTTTTCCCTGATAACGAGTTGACATCGCCGGAAATTCAGGCTTTCCCTTTATAAAGAGCAGAAATTTTTGTTTTTGCTTTGGTAACGAGTTCGAATTCATGTTTTCTTCTTATTAACGAGTTCAAATTTGTGATTTTCTCTGGTAACGAGTTGTCCTTGCAGAAAATATGTTTTTTTCCCTGATAACGAGTTGACATCGCCGGAAATTGGTGTTTTCTTCTTATAACGAGTAGAAATTTTTGTTTTTCTTTGGTAACGAGTTCGAATTCATGTTTTCTTCTTATTAACGAGTTGAAATTTGTGTTTATCTTGGGTAACGAGTCGTCCTTGCAGAAAAAATGTTTTTTCCCTAATAACGAGTTGACATCGCCGGAAATGGGTGTATTCCCTATATAACGAGTAGAAATTTGTGTTTTCTTTGGTAACGAGTTCGAATTCATGTTTTCTTCTTATTAACGAGTTCAAATTGGTTTTTTCTTTGGTAACGAGTTGTCCTTGCAGAAAAAATGTTTTTTCCCAGATAACGAGTTGACATCGCCGGAAATTGGTGTTTTCCCTTTATAACGAGTAGAAATTTGTGTTTTTACTTTGGTAACGAGTTCAAATTCATATTTTCTTCATATTAACGAGTTCAAATTTGTGTTTTTCTTTGTTAACGATTTGTCCTTACAGAAAAAATGTTTTTTTCCCTGATAACGAGTTGACATCGCTGGAAATGGGTGTTTTCCCTTTATAACGAGTAGAAATTTGTGTTTTTCCTTTGGTAACGAGTTCGAATTCATGTTTTCTTCTTATTAACGAGTTCAAATTTGTGTTTTTCTCTGGTAACGAGTTGTCCTTGCAGAAAAAATGTTTTTTTACCTGATAACGAGTTGACATCGCCGGAAATGTGTGATTTCCCTTTATAACGAGTAGAAATTTGTGTTTTTTCTTTGGTAAAGAGTTCAAATTCATGTTTTCTTCATATTAAGGACTTCAAATTTATGTTTTTCTCTGGTAATGAGTTGTCCTTGCAGAAAAAATATTTTTTTCCCTGATAACGAGTTAACATCGCCGGAAATTGGGGTTTTCCCATTATAACGAGTAGAAATTTGTGTTTTTCTTTGGTAACGAGTTCGAATTCATGTTTTCTTCTTATTAACGAGTTCAAATCTGTGTTTTTCTCTGGTAACGAGTTGTCCTTGCAGAAAAAATGTTTTTTTCCCTGATAAAGAGTTGACATCACCGGAAATTGGCGTTTTCCCTTTATAACGAGTAGAAATTTGTGTTTTTTCTTGGGTAAGGAGTTCGAATTCATGTTTTCTTCATATTAACGAGTTCAAATTTGTGTTTTTCTCTAGTAACGAGATGTCCATATACAAAATATGTTTTTTCCCTGATAACGAGTTGACATTGCCAGAAATTGGTGTTTTCCCTTTATAACGAGTAGAAATTTGTGTTTTTTCTTTGGTAACATGTTCGAATTCATGTTTTCTTCATATTAAGGAGTTCAAATTTGTGTTTTTTTCTGGTAACGAGTTGTCCTTGTAGAAAAAATGTTTTTTTCCCTAATAACGAGTTAACATCGCCGGAAATTGGGATTTTCCCGTTATAACGAGTAGAAATTTGTGTTTTTATTTGGTAACGAGTTCGAATTCATGTTTTCTTCTAATTAACGAGTTAGAATTTGTGTTTTTCTCTGGTAACGAGTTGTCCTTGCAGAAAAAATGTTTTTTTTCCTTGATAAAGAGTTGACATCGCTGGAAATTGGCGTTTTCCCTTTATAACGAGTAGAAATTTGTGTTTTTTCTTTGGTAAGGAGTTCGAATTCATGTTTTCTTCATATTAACGAGTTCAAATTTGTGTTTTGCTCTAGTAACGAGTTGTCCTTACAGAAAAAATGTTTTTTCCCTGATAACGAGTTGACATCGGTAGAAATTGGTGTTTTCCCTTTATAACGAGTAGAAATTTGTGTTTTTTCTTTGGTAACGTGTTCGAATTCATGTTTTCTTCATATTAACGAGTTCAAATTTGTGTTTTTCTCTGGTAACGAGTTGTCCTTGCATAAAAAATGTTTTTTCCTTGATAACGAGTTGACATCGCCGGAAATTGGGGTTTTCCCTTTATAATGAGTAGAAATTTGTGTTTTTTCTTTGGTAACGAGTTTGAATTCATGTTTTCTTCTTATTAACGAGTTCAAATTTGTGTTTTTCTCCGGTAACGAATTGTCCTTGCAGATAAAATGTTTTTTTCCCTGATAACGAGTTGACATCGCCGGAAATTGGTGTTTTCCCTTTATAACGAGTTGAAATTTGTGTTTATTCTTTCGTAACGAGTTCGAATTCTTGTTTTCTTCTTATTAACGAGTTCAAATTTGTGTTTTTCTCTGGTAACGAGTTGTCCTTGCGGAAAAAATATTTTTTTCCTTGATAACGAGTTGACATCGCCGGAAATGGGTGTTTTCCCTTTATAACGAGTAGAAATTTGTGTTTTTCCTTTGGTAACGAGTTCGAATTCATGTTTTATTCTTATTAAAGAGTTCAGATAAGTGTTTTTCTCTGGTAACGTGTTGTCCTGGCAGAAAAAATGTTTTTTTCCCTGATAACGAGTTGGCATCGCCGGAAATTGGTGTTTCCCTTTATAACGAGTAGAAATTTGTGCTTTTTCTTTGGTAACGTGTTCGAATTCATGTTTTCTTTAGATTAACGAGTTCAAATTTGTGTTTTTCTCTGGTAACGAGTTGTCCTTGTATAAAAAATGTTTTTTCCTTGATAACGAGTTGACATCGCCGGAAATTGGGGTTTTCCCTTTATAATGAGTAGAAATTTGTGTTTTTTCTTTGGTAACGAGTTCGAATTCATGTTTTCTTCTTATTAACGAGTTCAAATTTGTGTTTTTCTCCGGTAATGTGTTGTCCTTGCAGATAAAATGTTTTTTTCCCTGATAACGAGTTGACATCGTCGGAAATTGGTGTTTTCCCTTTATAACGAGTTGAAATTTGTGTTTATTCTTTGGTAACGAGTTCGAATTCATGTTTTCTTCTTATTAACGAGTTCAAATTTATGTTTTTCTCTGGTAACGAGTTGTCCTTGCAGAAAAAAATGTTTTTTTCCCTGATAACGAGTTGACATCGCCGGAAATTCGTGTTTTCCCTTTATAACGATTAGAAATTTGTGTTTTTTCTTTGGTAACGAGTTCGAATTCATGTTTTCTTCTTATTAACGAGTTCAAATTTGTGTTTTTTTCTGGTAACGAGTTCTCCTTGCAGATAAAATGTTATTTTCCCTGATAACGACATCGCCGGAAATTGGTGTTTTCCCTTTATAACGGATAGAAATTTGTATTTTATGTTTCGTAACGAGTTCGAATTCATGTTTTCTTCTTATTAACGAGTTCAAATTTATGTTTTTCTCCGGTAACGAGTTGTCTTTGCAGAAAAAAAAAAAATTTCCCTGATAACGAGTTGACATCGCCGGAAATTCGTGTTTTCCTTTTATAACGATTAGAAATTTGTGTTTTTCCTTTGGAAACTTGTTCGAATTCATGTTTTCTTCTTATTAACGAGTTCAAATATGTGTTTTTCTCTGGTAACGAGTTTTCCTTGCAGAAAAAATGTTTTTTTTTCCTGGATAACGAGTTGACATCGCCGGAAATTGGTGTTTTCCCTTTATAACAAATAGAAATTTGTGTTTTTTCTTTCGTAACGAGTTCGAATTCACTTTTTCTTCTTATTAATGAGTTCAAATTTATGTTTTTCTCTTGTAACGAGTTGTCCTTAAAGAAAAAATGTTTTTTCCCTTTATAACGAGTTGACATCGCCGGAAATTGGTGTTTTCCCTTTAAAACGATTAGAAATTTGTGTTTTTTCTTTGGTAACGAGTTCGAATTCATGTTTTCTTCATATTAACGAGTTCAAATTTGTGTTTTTCTCTGGTAACGAGTTGTCCTTACAGAAAAAATGTTTTTTTCCCTGATAACGAGTTGACATCGCCGGAAATTGGGGTTTTCCCTTTATAACGAATAGAAATTTGAGTTTTTCTTTGGTAACGAGTTCGAATTCATGTTTTCTTCTTGTTAACGAGTTCAAATTGGTGTTTTTCTCTGGTAACGATTTTTCCTTGAAGAAAAAATGTTTTTTTCCCTGATAACGAGTTGACATCGCCGGAAATTGGTGTTTTCCCTTTATAACGAGTTGAAATTTGTGTGTATTCTTTGGTAACGAGTTCGAATTCATGTTTTCTTCTTATTAAGGAGTTCAAATTGGTGTTTTTCTCTGGTAACGAGTTTTCCTTGCGGAAAAAATATTTTTTTCCCTGATAACGAGTTGACATTGCCGGAAATGGGTGTTTTCCCTTTCTAACGAGTAGAAATTTGTGTTTTTCCTTTGGAAACTAGTTCGAATTCATGTTTTCTTCTTATTAACGAGTACAAATATGTGTTTTTCTCTGGTAACGAGTTGTCCTTGCTGAAAAATTGTTTTTTTCCTGGGTAACGAGTTGATATCGCCGGAAATTGGTGTTTTCCCTTTATAACGAATAGAAATTTGTGTTTTTTCTATCGTAACGAGTTCGAATTCATTTTTTCTTCTTATTAATGAGTTCAAATTTATGTTTTTCTCTTGTAACGAGTTGTCCTTGCAGAAAAAATGTTTTTTCCCCCTTATAACGAGTTGACATCGCCGAAAATTGGTGTTTTCCCTTTATAACGATTAGAAATTTGTGTTTTTTCTTTGGTAACGAGTTCGAATTCATGTTTTCTTCATATTAACGAGTACAAATTTGTGTTTTTCTCTGGTAACGAGTTGTCCTTACAGAAAAAATGTTTTTTTCCCTGATAACGAGTTCACATCGCCGGAAATTGGGGTTTTCCCTTTATAACGAGTAGAAATTTGAGTTTTTCTTTGGTAACGAGTTCAAATTCATGTTTTCTTCTTATTAATGAGTTCAAATTGGTGTTTTTCTCTGGTAACGATTTTTCCTTGAAGAAAAAATCTTTTTTTCCCTGATAACGAGTTGACATCGCCGGAAATT
Source organism: Gentiana dahurica var. dahurica (assembly GCA_024500145.1). Classification (NCBI taxonomy): domain Eukaryota; kingdom Viridiplantae; phylum Streptophyta; class Magnoliopsida; order Gentianales; family Gentianaceae; genus Gentiana; species Gentiana dahurica. The sequence goes on from CM044904.1 coordinate 8,084,555, forward strand.
GGTTTTTTCCATTTATAATGAGTAAAAATTTGTGTTTTTTCTTTGGTAACGAGTTCGAATTCATGTTTTCTTCTTATTAACGAGTTCAAATTTTTGTTTTCCTCCTGTAACGAGTTGTCCTTACAGATAAAATGTGTTTTTTTCCCTGATAACGAGTTGACATCTCCGGAAATTGTGTTTTCCCTTTATAACGAGTATAAATTTGTGTTTTTTCTTTGGTAACGAGTTCGAATTCATGTTTTCATCATATTAACGAGTTCAAATTTGTGTTTTTCTCTGTAACGAGTTGTCTTAGCAGAAAAAATGTTTTTTTCCCGGATAACGAGTTGACATCGCCGGAAATGGGTGTTTTTCCCTTTATAACGAGTAGAAATTTATGTTTTTTCTTTGGTAACGAGTTCGAATTCATGTTTTCTTCATATTAACGAGTTCAAATTTGTGTATTTCTCTGGTAACAAGTTGTCCTTGCAGAAAAAATGTTTTTTCCCTGATAACGAGTTGACATCGCCGGATATTCAGGCTTTTCCTTTATAACGAGTAGAAATTTTTGTTTTTGCTTTGGTAACGAGTTCGAATTCATGTTTTCTTCTTATTAACGAGTTCAAATTTGTGTTTTTCTCTGGTAACGAGTTGTCCTTGCAGAAAAAATGTTTTTTTTCCCTAATAACGAGTTGACATCGCCGGAAATTGGTGTTTTCCCTTTATAACGAGTAGAAATTTTTGTTTTTCTTTGGTAACGAGTTCGAATTCATGTTTTCTTCTTATTAACGAGTTCAAATTTGTGTTTTTCTTGGGTAACGAGTCGTCCTTGCAGAAAAAATGTTTTTTTCCCTAATAACGAGTTGACATCGCCGAAAATGGGTGTTTTCCCTTTATAACGAGTAGAATTTTGTGTTTTTTCTTTGGTAACAAGTTAGAATTCATGTTTTCTTCATATTAACGAGTTCAAATTTGTGTTTTTCTTTGGTAACGAGTTGTCCATGCAGAAAAAATGTTTTTTTCCCTGATAACGAGTTGACATCGCCGGAAATTGGGGTTTTCCCTTTATAACGAGTAGAAATTTGTGTTTTTATTTGGTAACGAGTTCGAATTCATGTTTTCTTCTTATTAACGAGTTCAAATTTGATTTTTTCTTTGTTAATGAGTTGTCCTTGCAGAAAAAATGTTTATTCCCAGATAACGAGTTGACATCGCCGGAAATTGGTGTTTTCCCTTTATAACGAGTAGAAATTTGTGTTTTTCTTTGGTAACGAGTTCGAATTCATGTTTTCTTCATATTAACGAGTTCAAATTTGTGTTTTTGTTTGGAAACGAGTTGTCCTTACAGAAAAAATCTTTTTTTCCCTGATAACGAGTTGACATCGCTGGAAATGGGTGTTTTCCCTTTATAACGAGTAGAAATTTGTGTTTTCCATTGGTAACGAGTTCGAATTCATGTTTTCATCTTATTAACGAGTTCAAATATGTGTTTTTCTCTGGTAACGAGTTGTCCTTACAGAAAAAATGTTTTTTTCCCTGATAACGAGTTGACATCTCCAGAAATTGGTGTTTTCCCTTTATAACGAGTAGAAATTTGTGTTTTTTCTTTGGTAACGAGTTCGAATTCATGTTTTCTTCATATTAACGAGTTCAAATTTGTGTTTTTCTCTGGTAACGAGTTGTCCTTGCATAAAAAATGTTTTTTTTCCCTGATAACGAGTTGACATCGCCGGAAATTTGTGTTTTCCCTTTATAACGAGTAGAAATTTGTGTTTTTTCTTTGGTAACGAGTTCGAATTCATGTTTTCTTCTTATTAACGAGTTCAAATTTGTGTTTTTCTCTGGTAACGAGTTGTCCTTGCAGAAAAAATGTTTTTTTCCTGGATAACGAGTTGACATCGCCGGAAATTGGTGTTTTCCCTTTATAACGAATAGAAATTTGTCTTTTTTCTTTCGTAACGAGTTCGAATTCATTTTTTCTTCTTATTAATGTGTTCAAATTTATGTTTTTCTCTTGTAACGAGTTGTCCTTGCAGAAAAAATGTTTTTTTCCCCTTATAACGAGTTGACATCGCCGGAAATTGGTGTTTTCCCTTTATAAAGATTAGAAATTTGTGTTTTTTCTTTGGTAACGAGTTCGAATTCATGTTTTCTTCATATTAACGAGTTCAAATTTGTGTTTTTCTCTGGTAACGAGTTGTCCTTACAGAAAAAATGTTTTTTTCCCTGATAACGAGTTGACATCGCCGGAAATTGGGGTTTTCCCTTTATAACGAGTAGAAATTTGAGTTTTTCTTTGGTAACGAGTTCGAATTCATGTTTTCTTCTTATTAATGAGTTCAAATTGGTGTGGTAACGATTTTTCCTTGAAGAAAAAATGTTTTTTCCCTGATAACGAGTTGACATCGCCGGAAATTGGTTTTTTCCTTTTATAATGAGTAAAAATTTGTGTTTTTTCTTTGGTAACGAGTTCGAATTCATGTTTTCTTCTTATTAACGAGTTCAAATTTGTGTTTTCCTCCTGTAACGAGTTGTCCTTACAGATAAAATGTTTTTTTCCCTGATAACGAGTTGACATCGCCGGAAATTTGTGTTTTCCCTTTATAACGAGTAGAAATTTGTGTTTTTTCTTTGGTAACGAGTTCGAATTCATGTTTCATCTTATTAACGAGTTCAAATTTCTATTTTTCTCTGTAACGAGTTGTCCTTGCAGAAAAAATGTTGTTTTCCCGGATAACGAGTTGACATCGCCGGAAATGGGTTTTTTCCCTTTATAACGAGTAGAAATTTATGTTTTTTCTTTGGTAACGAGTTCGAATTCATGTTTTCTTCATATTCACGAGTTCAAATTTGTGTTTTTCTCTGGTAACGAGTTGTCCTTGTAGAAAAAATGTTTTTTCCCTGATAACGAGTTGACATAGCCGGAAATTCAGGCTTTCCCTTTATATCGAGTAGAAATTTTTGTTTTTGCTTTGGTAACGAGTTCGAATTCATGTTTTCTTCTTATTAACGAGTTCAAATTTGTGTTTTTCTCTGGTAACGAGTTGTCCTTGCAGAAAAAATGTTTTTTTCCCTGATAACGAGTTGACATCGCCGGAAATTCAGGCTTTCCCTTTATAACGAGTAGAAATTTTTGTTTTTGCTTTGGTAACGAGTTCGAATTCATGTTTTCTTCTTATTAACGAGTTCAAATTTGTGTTTTTCTCTGGTAACGAGTTGTCCTTGCAGAAAATATGTTTTTTTCCCTGATAACGAGTTGACATCGCCGGAAATTGTTGTTTTCTCTTTATAACGAGTAGAAATTTTTGTTTTTCTTTGGTAACGAGTTCGAATTCATGTTTTCTTCTTATTAACGAGTTCAAA
>CM044904.1:8088651-8134583 GCA_024500145.1 Gentiana dahurica var. dahurica
CTTAGGGTAGGTCAAAGAGGTTTCGATTAATATTGAAGATCAACTTGAGAATCGAACATCTCATTTGTGACCGTCAATCACCTTTCCTTTTTCAGCCAAGGTATTACCAAAATACCTTTTATGAGTGTGACCTACTGTTTCAGATCTTTAGATAGACCCCGAGTGTGCCGCCTTAGGGTCGGTCAGTGACTCAGTGAGTACCCAAAATCCTATCCTTTCGGAGACCAAGCCTTGAATTTTGATAGCGGTGAAGGCCTTCCTTAGGGGGCCGAAATCAAAGCTGGCACGAGGCGTCACCATTCTCTCACGTCGCTTGTGTCAACAGTAGAGGCCGTGGGGTCAGCTGTCGCCTCTCCCGCTCCCACTCAATATTTTGTAAAAGTGGTGGGTTTACTGATCACGTTTTTAGACTTGATGTTACATTAAGGAACAATAAATCATAGGCCCGAATGTTGTCGGTTATGTGGGCTAGCCCACCCGACCTATTCGTTAGAACATATGAGGCCGTCGGACGGGTCAAGGCTAGGAGAGCTCCGTTGAGCCGTAGTGGCTCTTCGGATTGCTCAGTATTGCCAGACCCCCGTGCAAACGCCACACTTGGAGGGTGAAGTCGATTGAGCCGTAGCTACTGTTGACCACCCAACCGTGGTTAAACCACTTTCGAACCTGTTTGCCCGTGATTATCCAATCCTTAAACATCAAACATTCACGTAGACACTACGAAACAAAAACGTGATCTCGTCTTAGGTAAGGTGGAATTCACCGAGAATCCAACACCTTAACCACGAGGTTTCGGGATTTTACTCCTTATGCTTTTGCAGAGTGGGATTCACCGAGAATCCATCACCCAACCTCGACGATTGAAAAAAGCCGTCTTCTTCGGTTTTTACCCTAATTAGTTTCTAATTAATATCAAACAATTAATTAAAACTAATTGCGTGTTTTATACATGCCTAACTAATTCCTCGAATTAATTTCTACATGTATGCATATGGAGTGGAATTCATGATATGATGCATGTCATGGCAATTTTCCGATTCTACACATACAATCTAAACATGTATACTAGTGCGGAAAATAAACACCGAGATGGACCGTTGGCACCCCGTATCTAATCTATTAGAAAATAAATAACCAAAACCCTAACTAGGGTTTACTTCTTTCTAACATAATCTGCAGCTGTTCAAAATCTTCGACGATCGGCAAACCAAACGAACTCGGATCGCGACGAAACTTTCCAGATCTGTTCCTCACTCCTTGTACTTCAAGATGGACGGTCGGATCGGAGCTTTGACTTGTCAATCTTTCTCAGTGAGCCGCCCAACGTGCCGCTGAAACAGACTCTTACAGCAGCGCATCATTTACTTCCCGAGGCCGATCGGGGATCAAGATGAATCCCGATCGTCCTAAAATTTTTATCTCACGTCCAAAACTCCATGATTTGCGATCTGACTGGCCGGATTTTAATTTGAACGGTCCAATTATTCCCAGAAAATCAAAGAAGTCACAGTTAGGGTTTCTGTGAATCCTGCGTTTTTCTATTACAGCAGCCACTTCGCAGCAAAGAACGGATACCCAAACGGACTCTGATCGATGCCAAAATTTGTGGGATTGTTCATCAACTTCTAATCTTAATTCTGACCGGAGGGATCTTCGTTTTAACGGTTCAAACAACGGAAAAAACGAAAAGACTATACAGCTGCTAAACAGATCTATTTACAGGAAATTAAACTTGCAATAAAAATAAATTACATAATTTCCTATACTCATATGAACGAATTTTCATCGTTTATATGAGTTTACAATAGATCTAACGGGAAAACGGTGCCAACCCCAATCCATCTCTTCAACCATAGCAATTTAAAAATTATTAATGCATAATAATAAGTAAAATATCACCTACATGCAATTCCTCTCCTTTAAATCGTTTAACTACGATTATGATTATATAAATCGTGGAACCTGTCTCTGATACCACATGAAGGATGCAGGTTCTTAGATCTAAACGAGTTAGATCTATGCGCAGCGGATGGATCACGACTTATATATCACAATACATAACTAAAGGACTTAAACTACTACAAGGGGGTTTAGATCATGTTACCAATAGTAGGAAGAGAAGCCAAGATCTTCTGATGTGTTCTCCAAACGGCGGTTGGTGGACACCCTTCTTGATACACGAACCTCCTCGATATGCAACACCAAGAAAAACTAGAAGTTTTTCTTCTTCTAAAAACCCAAGACAAGAAAACTAATTTTTTCCTCTCTTTTTACTAGTGTGGTCGAAATTTTCAATGTATTTTTACACTTGGAATAACTCTCCTTTTATAGGAGAGTAAATCCTTGGTCTCCAAGTTTTAATTAAATAAATAAATAATTAATTAAACAAAATGAAAAGATATTTTCCTTAATGAATAATTGTGACATGTATTGACCAATAGGAAATCAAATAACAAGTCATCCAACCAATCATATAACAAGAATATCTTTTATTTTCCATAACACAAGAAAATTAATTCTTGTGCTAATTAGAGACCTTAGGCGCCACTTTTTAGGGTTTAGAAGCCCACATAAAATGTCTTTTATGTGTATTATATTATTTAGCCCAACTAAATAATATCCATGCATATCAATTAATTAGCCCAGCCAAATAATTATCACTGAGGCCCAAATAACAAGATTATTAGTCCGAATTACAGAAGCCACATCGGGGACCATGGACCTATAACCAGTAGCTCCAATAATTAATTATTCATCGAACAGAATAAGTACATTAATTATTAATTCCGGGATTACGCCACCATAAACCCGAAACTGAACTCTACCGATTATAGATGTATATTTATACTCAACCCATAGAGTGAATAAGCGTCCATTGATATACTCACTACATACGGATTAACCCTCCATAGACTGTCCATTCTGAGTGGGAAGTCTCCGTGAACCCGACTCAGAATATCTTATCCTTATTTACCATTAACCCCCTGATGATCAATTAGTTCACATATCTGACTAGTGATCAATTAGTCTAATATGAACTCCCGGGATCGATCAGTTTCTTAAGGCTAACAAATAAGGGGACTGTCTCTCTACTTCCCGCAGGAAGGAATGGATTCTATGTCTGTGAAAATCAGAACTACTCACTCATCTGGAGATAGTGCCAATGAGAAGTGGCTTGGAACACATATTTAAGTGAACCGTAACTAACACATCAAACACTACCCCGGGACAAGCAGCACCCTGTGATCACCTCAGGATTAAGGTTGATCCATATATGATCATCTAATGATTTAATAAGATTCCTCGATTACGGAATTACATCGAGAAATTCAGATTAAATCGGTCCAGTCCTATATGAATGCCATTATATATAAACGCCCCACGTAGGTACCCTCTACCGATAGTCCGGATAAGACTATCACACCCCAAGGTGTTCTGGGCGCATTATTGTTGTTTTAATCAAGAGACCCTAAACTCTGATTAAGTTCACCACGGACTAACAGTTTAAGCATATCTCCACTAATTCAATCCTCACGTGCAATCCATACACTGAGTTAAGTGGTTACATACAGATATAATTAGGGTTTGCAGCAGTGTATTACTTTACAAGCACAAAGCAAGTAACTAAAATGAGATAAATTCTGTCATCCATTATTAAAAAAAATTACACAAATTGTCTTTCGGGCACTACACCTAACAGACAATCAGCTGAATTTAAAGTAAAACTGAAGCAAGTTGTTCTCTCACCTCTAAAGCAAGCTAAACCAACTGAGGCTGAGACAAACAAAGGAAAATATCAACAAGCAAGAAATTCACAAGATGTTCCTACTCAATTTGATCTCATTAAGTATTATCACAATGAGATACTCAGAATTCAAAAGGATGACCGAAGCTTATTCGGAAAAATTTTAAAATCCTTAGAAGCCAGTCAAGATGAACGAACCAAACTTGAAAAGAAGATGGACACTGTGAATGACAACTGTCAAACCACTCTGCTTGAGCTTCGGAAAACAACCACTGAGCATGTCAAAAGGAAAAATGAAACTCAAGACAGATGGGAAGGTATTCTTAATAATCTAGTCGGTAGAATGTTTTTAATGGAACAGGGCATAATGGACTAAGTTGTGGCTCAAACCATATTGGCATCAACTCAACGAACATTGAATGCTTACATCAAAAGCCTGATTCATAAAGATGATGTCAATAAGGGGGAAAGTTTGGATATCTTAAAAGTCCATGCAGCTGAAATGCCACAAGTCCTCACAAATGTTGATGATAAGTTGAGTGAACTGAAGAAAGCAAGAGGAGATTTCACTGATGATGAGATGAAACTAATTGTTAAATACTCAGAACCGACTGACAAAATAGTTGGTCTGGATTCTCGTCTCTACAATATATTCAAGAACTTACCAGAGAAAGAAGGAGTATCAAAAGAAGAATCTCTTGAAACATTTCTACACATGCAGAAGATACTCATGTACTATTGGAATAAATTGAAGAAATGGGAAGCAGATGGCACCTTAGATAGAGCTTCAAAGAAAGTTGAAAAGGCTGAACCTAAATTTGTTAAAAATCTACTGAGAACAGCCACCAATGAAAGACTAAGGACATCAGTCTTTACATTTGCAGTTCTATTCAAAAGCAATTTTTTCAAGAAAAACAATTTATCTGAATCATGGAACATTTGGGCAAGCATTCATGGAATTGAACATTCAGCCACAAATGATGCAATGAGAACTGTTGCGGAAAACTATAATAATCAACCTTCTCAAACTGCCAAGTAAAAAGAAACTATCTTCTAGTTCTTTTTATCATGTTGTATTTTATTACTTACCCAGCATTGTAACTCAGTTATCAAATAAATTCTCAGTTTCTCAGTTCATAGTGTTATTTATTGTATTTTGTCCTTCATCTTTTTGCATTGCTTTTAAGGAGGGTATTGACATCATCAAAAAGGGGGAAATTGTTGGAAATAAAATTTATGTTTTGATGATGATTCATCACTTATTTGTTAATTGTTCTTAACCCCATTGATAAAGTGTCATTACTAGCTGTTATAGTGCAAAGCAAAAATATGTCTAGATATCAATGTATAGGATTTATTAGAGTCTGATATTTGTATAAGTTAAATCAGACAAGCACTGTAATAGTTCTAGGCTGGAACTGAGAAATGAAGAAACTGAGATTTAATCTAACTGAGATTCTACAAGAAACTGAACATAGAGCACATCAGCATAAGACTGAAGAAGATAAGTTCGCTGAGGGACACAGACTCGGTTGGCTTATCTAGAAGACTGAAGAACTGATGGACACAGACTCAGTTATTGAAGATTGAAGAACTGAGGGTTCAAACTCAGTTATGAAGATTACAAGTCGAGACTGTAAAGTTAGACTTCAGGCAAGATTGTGGTGACCTGAACTGACTTTATAGATCTTGTATGAAGACCTAAGAATCATAAGGACAATGAATTCTTAGATGATAATAAGTTATGGTTTACTCTGATTAAGTCAATGATAATCAGATGAAAACTGGAGTACTGATATTTGAAGAAGAGTAAAATCTCAGTTAATGCTCCAAGTCAGTTAGGAAACTGACAATTGAAAAACTCAGTATAAAACTTATAAGGAAACTCAGTTTTATATGTCAGCCATCCAACAAACTGAAAGTACAGTCGAACGTTGTAAAGGAAGCAATTTCATTGGATGAGTTACTGACACAGCAGAACGGTCAGAAAATATAGCCGTTACAAAAGAGACGTTGATACAATTCGAATTTAAGCCAGATGAACGTTGGACCTCACACTATAAATAGAAGACTTTGCACCAAGGATAAATAACATAATATACAAGAATCAACGAGCAATTTTGTGCATTAGTCCATTTTATTCGAATTGCTATCATCTCTGAACTATAACAAGATCATATCTAGTATTTCTTCAAGTGTTCAAGCTACAAAGAATTTATCAAGAATTCAACACTTTGAAGAACCACAAACAAGAATCAACTTATTGATTCTCAGCCCAACCTTGATTCTGCATCAAAGGTTTTAGTCTGTGAAGCAAAGGTTTCGCCAAGGACAGTTGTGACAAGCAGTCGGGTAGACTGTGATTGTGGTGGTAGCTGGTGAAGAGGCAATCCTACCCTCTAAGGACCAGTGGTTCAAGCATTTGAAGAGCAGCAATTCTACCTGTTCTACAACTGTTTAGATAGTGAAGCTAGGGATTAGCCAAGGACTATTGTTTATGTTGAAATAGTGTCATAAACCCAATCGGGTTGGACCGGATCCGACCGGGTCGGATCATTTCTACTATTTCTTTATGTTTATACATTTATTAAATGGCTTTTCTGTTGTCATATATATATATATATGCTCTTTTAAAGAACCAATTATGAATTGTTATATGATAACGTCCTTAGTATTAAACTGTGATAGAGAAACCATGACAGGCGATTATGGTTGATGAGATCTCTAATCACTTTAATAAGTTTGATACTTAAATGTCTTTAGGCTGATGTACTATTAAACAGGACATTGATAGTATAAACAGACAAGTACGTATTAGATGTCTTATGTCTTTAAGGGCAGGGATAGATCTCGTCTATCGAAGTGTAGAGACACTTGGACTGTACGTGGACGTGTATTAGAGAATGCGTACGTTAGACTGACCCACTTACACGGATAAGTGTCACACTATGTGACGGTTCTGAAATTATCCTTAAGACCGGAGTCTTCATGGCATCACGGTGTGGATTGTCATGCTTTGACACTAATGAGGTTTCCCCTAGCCACGGGGCGATCATGCGGTAGTGATTGGGTGTGATATTGAAGCATGCGGAGTATACATGATTGGTCGTCCGGGAATCGCGTATCCTATGATTGGGATCGAATATCCGAAATGGCCTTCTTATAAGGAATGTCTTACTCTCGTGAATCTTTGCAAAGTGGGAGTAAATGAGTTACTTGAGAGAGCATGATATCCAGATTATAAGATACGGTCGTTGATGTTTTGACACTCGACTAACGACCGTATGGATATTATTACAACGATAGGATTGTAAGTTACACGGTAACTGTTTCACATGAAAGGTAGTAGTCATTGCATTTGACTCTTCCGATGATTGGGGGTCACGGTGTGTTGCTAGACGCTATCCCGTGATCGTTAGGCATGAAGGGCATTTTCGTAATTTGCACTTTGTGTCTACGGCCAACATATTCGGAAGCCTATCGGGTCACACACATAAGAACATCTAGCCGGATTAAAATGTGGTTATAGACGATAACCAAATAAGGAAAGTTTATCTCACGACTATAAAGGTTATAGTGGTAAATTAATATGGTGATATTTATTTATTATGAATAAATTAAATACAAGATATTAATTAAGTTGATTAATTAAATACACTTATATTGATAACTGGCGCCACATATGTGTATGTGTGATATACTTAGATTGTGCAATTTAATTAATGGTATTACCCATTATTGATATTAGATATTAATAAAATAAAATTTTATATATATATATATATATATATATATATATATATATTATGCATACATGCGTGTGTGTGTACACATTAAATGCAAATTAGTGATTTGCTTGTATGCGCACCAATGTATGATATTAATAGATTTTTATTTGTGTAATATATATGTGATATATACACATGTGTAAATTGATTTATGGTAATAAGATAAATATAGTCAATATAAGATATTGACAATATCTTGGGAATATTCAATATAAGATATTGACAATATCCTAGATTTATTTAATATAAGATATTATAATAAATGAGATAAATCAATCAAATATATTTTCCTTATTTTATTGGGAAAAGGTTTTCTTTTCCTCCACACTCTAGTTGGGGCGCCACATACACTATAAATATAGTGTGGGTGTCAAGCTCTTTTGTACATCACAATTGCAAGAGCTCATAGTTCTTGTGTAAAATAGAGAGCATCCTATAGAGAGTTGGAGAGAGGGGAAACGGGCCGGTCTAGCAACCGGAGTTTTCCAATAGCAATCCATGATGGGATTCCGGCGGGCTGCTCGTGTGGACTAGCGGTAGAGGCCGAACACTTGGGCGGCTCTATGCAGAACTACTCTCCTTAGACGGTCAAAGCGTCGATCTTTTAGATCAACCAAGGTAACCACCGTCTACTAGTTTATTTGTTTATTGCTTAAACGAAGTCGATCTTGGGTCGATAGGAAATAAATTTTGAATTCCGCTGCGTTCCCACGTAGATTTCATAACAGTGGTAGCAGAGCGAGTTTCGAGCTTAAGCAATAAGCATGTTAATTTGCGTAGTTAATTTTATCGTTTAAATCACATTATTAAAAGATGAAAGATTTTTGATTCACAAAAGTGATACATGAAAAGAAAAAATGGTAGATCGGGTGGTGCTCGGCCGACTGGCGGCGGCAGCAGGGCAGCCTGCTGCCGGCAGTCGGTTGACCGGTCAATGCTGGCGGATCTCCAAATTTTTGTTTTGTGTATTTTGTGATTCAATATGGTTCATAGTTGTGATTGATAATTCCTCCTTTGTTTAGTTGTGTCATGTGGCTAACCAATAGTTCAAATAGTTTGGGCCATTGGGATGCCACATGGCATTAAAATAATAATGGTCTTTCCAAATTTTGTTTGGAATAGGCCTAGGCCCTTTCCAAATATTTGATTTGGAAAAGGCCTAGGCCTAGGCCACTTCCAAAATTTTGATTTTGGAAAGTGGTCAGGCTTAAGCCAAATTTGGTTTAGGAAACCAAAGACATCCCTTTTGATTACGAATCAAAATGAAAGAAACAAAAGAGAAATAATTTTAATTTTGATTTATTTTGGAATAGTTCTAATTAATTAAAATTAAAATTAAAATTAAAATCGGTTTAAAATTAATCGTTAATTTTATTTCGATTAAAATCATTTAATTATTTAAATGTTAATTAGTTAATTGATTGGATAGAATTATTTAATAGATTAAATGTTAATTGATTAATTAAGACGCAAGTAGTTAAATTTTAATTTATCTTTTTCATAAGATATTATTGTATGGATTAGATATAGTAGATATAATATGATTATATGGACCCCGATTGATCATGGACTCGATCGATATGATAGATGTGAATGATTTAATTTTTCTGTTTGTTTAAAAACTATCCTAGGCCGTTATGAAGAACGTGACCTAGTTTATTTTCTGCATTGATCCCATTCCCGTTGGCTCCCCCCCATGTACTGTGGGTGTATTAATTTTATTAGATAGAATTAAATGTAACAAGAATGGAGCGGAAGATGGAGACCAAAGAAAGACGAAAATAAAGATCCCATTGGAGAATGGAGCATTAAAGATCCTATTGGCGGTTGCAGCTACCCTTAGACTGTGACCCGCGGTTTCGTCAGTTTGTATTCGAAACCGCACCTAGGAAAAGTCCATGATCATACCGGTTACTTTACACATTTATTTATTTTGTGCTTGTATTTATTTTATATGATACGATAGATGCATGACTAGGCACGATCTAGATAAATGTGTAGGATGTATGTTTATAGAGATAAACATATTTATGATGAGACCATAATTAAAATTAATTAAGTGAATTAATTTACATAAATACTTCCACCTTAAAAGAATCAAGTTGAAATTGCCTCCCTGTATTGTAATAACGGTGAAGAACCCTTGTTCGGATCCAACTCATCAGCCAAAGCAGGGGGTTGACCTACCTCGGGTATATCGTCATTATCGAGATATGATCGTATGAGATCTCACGAATATTGGGGTTATGACTTGACTAAGAATTCTCTCGGCCACCAGCCAAAGCGGGGTCGTTTGGATTTTAGAGGCAAGGGTTTGACTACTACATAAGATGAAAATTGTCAAAGAGTTGACTAGTCAAACAACAAGAGTCGTATAGGATACGATTGACAAAGGGATGTTGTCTACCTATTAGACTATTTTCGGCCCACCAGCCAAAGCGGGGGTCGCGGTAGTTTAGTGGGATCTTGTCCACTAAAGAAATTAATAATTCTTGAAAGTCAGTTGGGAGTAGTTGACTAGTGGGAACAAAATCATAAACCAAAAGACCATTTTTGATTTTGCGTGTATAAACAACAACACTCTTTTATCTTTATTTTTATGTTGTAGTTTTAGCAAACTTTATATTTATGTTTAATTCTCGATTAGTAAAACCAAATTATGACTGTTAATTTTGAGAAACGTTCTCAAATATGGTTAAGTAATTTTAATCCTTTTAAAATAAGCAATGACATGAGCAATCCCGTTATAGTAGTTTGAGACAAGGAGACTACATATTTGATGGAGTACTCCAAGACTTTAATTATTAATGAAAGCGGAAGCCTATGATATGATTAAATCATTTGAAATAAGTTTGAACGAATTAGTCATATATTGGATACGATCCAAGATGTTCATTCTGTCATACGATGACAATTAATTCAAACGTTGGATAAGAATGACCACATCTAATTTTGGAAAGGTTGTTTTCAAAATTGTAAGATTTAAGTATCGACTTAATTCTATCATTGATTAAAGGTTAATTAAATAGTCAATGTTTTGATTACGATTCAAAAGGTTAAATAAACTATTTAATAAACTTTAGATTTTCTTTATGAAAGGAAATTAAAGACATGGCTCTTATGATCTTTCGTAAGTCTTATGAAGACCACAATAAGAAACATTTTTCAAGTGCATAAAGGATTAAAAGGAAAGTTAGGGCATGTGCTTAAATAGAGAATTTATTGAAGTTTCTATTCTAGGCAGATGAGTTGAGATAAATCTATCTAAGTTCAAGTCAACTCTTAGATATATGATATCTTACGAGTGTGATTAAAATTAGAAACGTTAAGTACAGATATGGAAGGTGAAGCAAACGTTGTAACACTTACCACACTCTGGATCTAGTAAACTGAAAGGGAACTAAATAAATGTTATCATGTTCCGGTTCTTATGAAGAATATACTTTCAGTTATTTGTTAGGATTTAGTAGACATATTCAATTGTAAAGAATAAATGTTATTCCGATAAAGTTGGAAGGTCACTGAATCTAACATACTAGATGGATGTCACTGTATAGTTGTTATATGTGATGAGATCTCGACTAAATATTTGTATGGCTGTTATCCTTAATATTTGTGGTTGTTCTAGACATAGTCTCTCTGGAAGGGAAGCGTGCAACTGAACGTCATTCTGATGATGTTGAACCATATGATTATGAATCATGTGGGTTATACGTATCTTATCCAAAGAGGACTAAAATACCATTTTATGAGAAGGTTGTAAAACCTAGAAAAATTGTCTAAGGCCTAAACATACCGATGTTTGTTGGCTTATGACAATTAATGCCACAAATAATTGTTTATTAATCTCTATGACTATTTTAGAAATAGTTGAATGTACTTATTGAAGTGCGAAAGTTCAGAAAGCCTGAAAAGTTCGAGCTAGTACGAATATGAGATTGATGAGCTACTTAGGAATTAATCTTCAATTGGATTGAAGTAATTAATACCTGAAGGGTGTTTCAGAAGTCGTCTGAAAAGGAATAAGATTCTTCCCTTGAAGGATACCATCTTTGGGATACGTAATTAGATTGTGTTCCCAAAATGGAAACAACACTTTATATGATAAAGGTGTGATGCAAGCCATGCGAAGTATCCCTTACCCGTTTCGGGATAAAGCCCTTATACTTAACCGAGTTCCAAAGAATAAAGGTTGAATAAATTCCATAAGATATGGAAGAGGATAATGTCGAATCTATCTTAACCGATGTTTTGAAGTTTTCATAGGTAGAGTCAGAATGGCTTGGAGCCTAGTACGACATATGCGACTTTGTGGAATGTCTTAGCTAGTATGCTGGATATTATTTACTTGTCCACGGAGCAAAATGTTTGTCTTAAAACATGCTGTATTCTAAAGGAAGTGTTTCTTCCAAAAGAAACAGTGGGAGTAGATTTAGATCTCAAATGTAGTTTGAGAACCACAAAGATATATTCAACCAATGGAACATGAGCAGACGCCGCATAGCGATGAGGTGTAGAACACTGCTCAGTGCACACAAAAGTTCTATAAGTCTGTGGATAACCTTAAAGGCTGAAAGGGCTACTGGTATGTTCATCTTGAAGAACGAATATCTCACGACTTATGAAAGAATGTTTGAAAGGCAAGATTGAGAGATATGGACAGGAGCCATAATATCTGAATTAGATTCCATCAGTGACAACCAGGTTATGAACCTAGTCTGTCTTACCTAGAGGGAATGTCCCTGTAAGGCTGAGCCTAGTTCTATTCAGACTATGCTTGTTGTAACTTCGTATCATGGCTATATGATAGTGTTGAAGACGTTGGGTAGAAAGCTTGATGTTCATAGACAATGACATGATATGTAAGCCCACGAGATCCATTTATGGACTCAAACAAGTTTCTCTAGACAATTTCTTTGTTTGATAATCAAAGGAGTTTGATTTAGTCAAAAGAAGGATATGCCCAATGTGCAAGATGGATAGTGGGAGTGTGTTATAATTTTTAGGAAGGTATTGGATATCTCTCTCGAGAATTATCACCCCTTGTCACAGTCAATTAATGTTTGGTAGTTCAAGGTCTTTACGAAAGCACTTGGATTTGCAGTTCTCATTTTAGAAATAAGAATCTATAGTGATAGATTTAATTGCTGTTAGATTATTGTTTACCTATATAGATGTGATGCTAAAAGAGTTTAGCATAGGTCGCAAGATCTATCTATGTTAGGACGTTGGTCCTAAAGATAAGGTGAAAGATGATGCTTATGGAAGGTTTCCTTCACTACTGCGATAGGAACCATCTTATAGGTGATGCCGGATGTTCATAGTCCATGAATAGTCATGAGCAAGTATGAAAGTAAGTCCGGTGAATGTCGAGAATATCCTTAAACAAGTTAAGGATGGTTTCCTAGTTTATTGAAACTTCGAATTAAATAAACGTAGATATACAGACGTATATCCCGAGACTTATGAAGGCGAGTGGGAGCTACTGTCTGGGTTTGCAATCACTTTGATTAAGTGATACATTGAAATGGAAATGTTCTAGCCATGGGTCACTGTAAATTCTACAACTAGGCCAAAACACAGTAGTGCCTTAGAGGCGCAGCGGGAGCAGTACATGGATCTAGAAGGTTCATTCCTGAACCTTATACGGTTCTTCCACCTTTTCTATATAGTTGATATAGTAAATGGATTCATTGCTTAAATCAAGGACCAGGGTCTCGTCAGAGATTCGTGTGTGTGTTGAGGTGGTTCCTTTGACTTGGTCATTTGGAGCATGGTATGAAGATAGTCTGAGTCCCCATGGATAGAGATCCGTTTATGGTTAAGGCTAGTTGCGAGTATTGCATGAGATTCTTGTGTTTTAACTTGGTCTTGTGTGTGCAAGTGATTGGTTTTAGGCCAAGTGGGAGATTGTTGAAATAGTGTCCTAAACCCAATCGGGTTGGACCGGATCCGACGGGTCGGATCATTTCTACTATTTCTTTATGTTTATACATATATTAAATGGCTTTTATGTTGTCATATATAAAAAAAAATATATATATGTTCTTTTAAAGAACCAATTATGAATTGTTATATGATAACGCCCTTAGTATTAAAATGTGATAGAGAAACCATGATAGGCGATTATGGTTGATGAGATCTCTAATCACTTTAATAAATTTGATACTTAAATGTCTCTAGGCTGATGTACTATTAAACAGGACATTGATAGTATAAACAGACTAGTACGTATTAGATGTCTTATGTCTTTAAGGGCAGGGATAGATCTCGTCTATCAAAGTGTAGAGACACTTGGACTGTACGTGGACGTGTATTAGAGAATGCGTACGTTAGACTGACCCACTTACACGGATAAGTGTCACACTATGTGACAGTTGTGTAATTATCCTTAAGACCGGAGTCTTCATGGCATCACGGTGTGGATTGTCATGCTTTGACACTATTGAGGTTTCCCCTAGCCACGGGGCGATCATGCGGTAGTGATTGGGTGTGATATTGAAGCATGCGGAGTATACATGATTGGTCGTCCGGGAATCGCGTATCCTATGATTGGGATCGAATATCCGAAATGGCCTTCTTATAAGGAATGTATTACTCTCGTGAATCTTTGCAAAGTGGGAGTAAATGAGTTACTTCGAGAGAGCATGATATCCAGATTATAAGATACGGTCGTTGATGTTTTGACACTCGACTAACGACCGTATGGATATTATTACAGCGATAGGATTGTAAGTTACACGGTAACTGTTTCACATGAAAGGTAATAGTCATTGCATTTGACTCTTCCGATGATTGGGGGTCACGGTGTGTTGCTAGACGCTATCCCATGATCGTTAGGCATGAAGGGCATTTTCGTAATTTGTACTTTGTGTCTACGGCCAACATATTCGGAAGCCTATCGGGTCACACACATAAGAACATCTAGCCGGATTAAAATGTGGTTATAGATGATAACCAAATAAGGAAAGTTTATCTCACGACTATAAAGGTTATAGTGGTAAATTAATATGGTGGTATTTATTTATTATGAATAAATTAAATACAAGATATTAATTAAGTTGATTAATTAAATACACTTATATTGATAAGTGGCGCCACATATGTGTATGTGTGATATACTTGGATTGTGCAATTTAATTAATGGTATTGATCGGGGTCAATCAGGTTATAATATACTTGACCACCATAAACCAATACTAGCAAGAGGACTAGGCCCATCGTAGTATAGCTATAGTGAATCAAGGTCGATCCCACAGGGAACCAATTGCGGATCATCATATACAAACAATTAAGTAAACATGTCAAGGACATAGAGGCGGTCTACGACCAACATAAGACAAGAAAAGTAAAGACACGACTCGACACAACGTAATTAACCTCCCCAATTATAGTCTTTATCGTTTGGACCTAGATAATTTATATAATAAACTGAACTTATTAGCTGTCAATCCGTTTGTATCTATCTTAGATTGGCTACGGAGTCATCCTCTTTAACTTGACTTAGCACCGCACGTCACTAAATCACCGTGATATTGTTACGTGACTTCGCCTTTTAGTGCCTCCATCTCATATAACTCACACGCTTACGACTCTAAGGATGCCGATATTAATCGTACACCTCGTCTAGGCAACATTCCTGTGGTTAGGCGTACTTCCTAAACGATCGCATCAGTCTCTGTCCTATTAACAATTACCTGAACGGTCTCATGTTAATCTACGATTTACGTATAACTAGGTGAGCTCAATTCCCAAATACAAAACCTACCTAGATCTCGCTGAAAGTCCCGGAAGATCATTCATGAGCCAACCTAGGAGCCCTATATTGGTATTTCCTAATCATACGCTAATTAAAACAGACGAGCAACGTAGCCGTAGCCATACCTACTGAGATGATAAATTCTATTAAGTTAACCTAACCATAAAGACGTGGCTATTTAACGGATAAAACAGGGCTCGGTCGACCGAATAGGTGGGCTCGGTCGACCGAGTGAACTCATTCGGTCACCCGAATCAATTTCGTCCCCAGATTACATCCCTGAACGTATCTCTCAGCGTTTCATCATACACAACGGATTAAACAGTAATTCGCACAGTATTCATATAAACTAACATAGATACGCATTAATTAAATCAAGTAGATTCATGAATAAATACTAAGTGTATGACGAGGTTATGGGATCCCCATAGACAAGGAGTCGCCACATCCCTAACGTCATAGCCTAGATCTACATCATCTAGCTATGATTAACTAATTCAAACGATAAAGCATAATTGGGAGGGATTAATTACTTAAAAGAAAGAAACAGAAAATAAAGGCTTACATATTGCAGCCCTTAAATTGCTGGAAACCCTCAAATTATTCTACATTGTATCAAATTTGTATTATGAATTGTAAGATTAAAGAAAGAATGAAGGGATGATTTACAATTCCTCGTAGCTGCTGCTTATATAGGAGTTTCGGCCGACTTATGAAGGATCTAGAAGGTAAATACGAAAAAATCCGAAAAGTGACCGAGCCGACATACTCGGTCGACTGAATGGATAGGCTCGGTCGACCGAGCCCTTTTTACACGTGTTAAATGTTTCTCTCATCTATCTTGTTCCCCACTGCACGCTTTCATGTTGATCTGATTTCTCTAATTTATCTCTTGATTAATGCTCCGATTTTCTTCCTTATTATCTTGAGATGCATTGATTGAATGACATTTATCCTCCCGATTTATCACGATCTACGCAATCAGCATTTATCGCACAATAAATCGGTCTTTTAATAATAAAACAGCTAAATACCAAATATCATATTAATAATCACTTATTATTAAATAATAAATATAAACGAGTGATTTAATATGAAATATACATTATTAATCTCGATTTAAGGTCAACGTTGATGACTTTTACGGGTATAATTTGACCGTCATCAACTACCCCTCACTTAGACTTTGATCGTCCCGAACAAAGCATCAATAAGTCATTCCCCAAGTCAACATTTCCCATGTTCTAATCATACTTATGCAAGAAACCCGAGTCAACTCATACTAGTCATGCTCATAAGGTATCCATTACTCATTACTTATTATGAATCGAAGTGATGTGTGCATGTGCATTCGGTTTTATATATTCGTGACAAGATCAGAGTTTATGCAGACCTCATATCAAAATTCACCAATATCAGCATTCATACTTATTATGCCTCGCAATGGTTAGAGCACTAGAGCAATAAGCAAGAGCGTATCTATAGGGTTTTTGGACTTGGAGACCGAGTACTACTCAAAGCCTCTTAAAAGTTGAATTTCTTCAATTCTTCATATTTTTCAAATACTACCAATCTCAAAGAAGAAAACTTTTTAGAGTATCCCCCTATCTTAGATCATGTATAGCATCGAATATTACCACAAGCGCGAGGCTACTTTGGTAATGTTACTACAAGCCCAGTGTCTAACATTTTTCTAAAACACAGGTACGTCTCAAGCTTATTACTCTGCTTTAATGGCTAAAAGATAAGAATGCATCAGCACATAGATATTGATACTAAGTTCACATAACCAATCATCTATGCAATGTACACATAATTTCTTCAGTAATTATGATTTGCGCGGTATACTCGATTCACAGATTGAGTAATTGAATAATAAATAACTACTTGCAAAAACGGGCATGAATATCCTTAAATTTACTTAACATAAGTATAAAATGATCACGTACTCATGAAACTTGGTTTATTTCCTATCAATTCTTAGCTAGGAACTCACAATTCTAAGGGTACGAGATAAATAATATGGTATGTATTCAAATTTTCAATTTTTCAATTTTTCTACCGTTTCATTCAAATTTTAATCATAACAACATAGCTAAGTATCCTACCCCCCACTTAAACATGGCATTGTCCTCAATGACAAAAATAAATGAGAATTTAAGAAAAAGACTTAGCTCTGGAAACGGCTCTCAGGTAAAGGAACAATATCGGAGTAAACGTCAGCACGTTGTGGAGAAGCAAGTGAAAACCTGTATAAGCAGACAAACTCCACGAAACTGTTAACAACAACATGTCCATGGAAGTTATAGAATTATGTGGCAGGAAGTAGGTATGAATACCGAAAAACATTTTAAGCCACTTTATTTTATACAACCAAAGACAAGAACAATACTAAATAGAAAGAAAAATAAACAAGCAACTAAAGATGGTAGTCTTCATCTAAAAACCGGGTGGATAAGACAAAGATCAAAAAGCATAACCCCATGTGGGAAAACACGAGGTGGACTGGCTCACTATGTATTCATTCCAGTATAAAAGAGAAACTTGGTAAGGTATAACAGATGCAATGCGACCTATAGACTAAAGATAAAATCAAATACTTAACGCAGAAACTCTCGCTTGCATTGGATATCAACAACTTAGGGAGATGTAGCTACTCCTCTAAATTACTAATAAACCAATGTATCACGTAAAAGTCATAACTGTCATCAACAAGGTCTGATCGGTGTGATAATGTAGAACAAAACTTATCATCTAGAAATGCCGGAATAGACGGAAAAAATGCGAAAGTTAAAACTTCCGGTAGAAAGATAAGTTGTACTTTGATTGAACCAAAAACCTTTAAAATCGAGCTAGGGTCAGAGCTACACTGACCCCAACTAGGATCATGAAAATCAAAATGATAACAGATAATCATTAAGTCTTAGCAATATTCAAATTCCGCAACACAAAGGTATTTGGTAAACAAAATGGAGGTTTAGAGTGTGATAGGTTTAGAAAAAGATACACATAAGGATGGGAAGAAAAGATAAAGGGTGGGTAAGAAATTGTGTTTATGGGTGGGTTGAAAATGGTTAAGGCATTGAGATTGGGTGGGAGAGTGAAACAGATGGAAAGAAAGAGAGGCGATGAAAGAATGGTTAGAAATGTGAACTTCCGGAGCAGATTGGTGAGAGGATCGAAAAGTTTGAAGGTGAAAAATTGCAGAATGAATTGCACATCACTTTGGATTTTCACTTGGATCACCATTCTAAAAGGTTTTGGAAGTTGACCAAAATTGTTCTTGTTCGCACCAATCATTCTCTGTTACATTTTCAATAATTCTCAAGCTCTCTTAATGCTTCCATCTTAAGATTGATTGCTAAATTTCCTTTTCTTTAGCAATTTCTCGACTCTCCTACAGAACTCTATTTCACGTGGCCTATATTGAGTAAAAAAGTTTTGCACATCCTTAGCCCAATGGCCATCAGAACACGACAAAATAAAAAACCTCAACATATGTCACGTTACTTTTATTTGACTCAAAGAAAACAAAACCTAAAATCCAAAAAAGAAGAGAGGACGTACAGGATTACACCACCTGGAACCTCTATAATATCCGCCTTATTTACTTTACGCATTTATTTATTTATTCAGCATTTACTTACAGCATTGTGATACTTGATTGTTACACTCCTTACAATCACAACTGACATTCACCAGAATTCAGTTTACAACACTTAGTTTTCATAATAGAATAACAAGATCAAGAAAAAGGCTAAAATCATATCCGCTGCCGGTTAACAAGACTGTGAAACACCAAGAAGGTGTGAAGGACAGTTGAGTGCAGTCAGGAAGACTGTGTTTGTGATGAGCTGGTGAAGAGGCAATTCTACCCTCCAAGGACCAATGGTTCAAACAGTTGAAGAGCAGCAATCCTACCAGTTCTACAAGTGTTTAGATAGTGAAGCTAGGGATTAATCAAGGACTATCAGTTTAGAACTTTTTGTAACCGGGCCATCTCAAAGAAGTTCTAGTGGAATTTTCCTCAGCATCACAGGGGAAGAGAGGACGTACAAGATTACACCACCTGGAACCTCTATAATTCTTGTCTATTTACCAGAGAAAAACACAAATTTGAACTCATTAATAAGAAGAAAACATGAAGTTACCAAAGAAAAAACACAAATTTCAACTCGTTATAAAGGGAAAACACAAATTTCCGGCGATGTCAACTCGTTATCAGGGAAAAAAACATTTTACCTGCAAGGACAACTCGTTACCAGAGAAAAACAAAAATTTGAACTCGTTAATAAGAAGAAAACAAGAATTCGCACTCGTTACCAAAGAAAAAACACAAAATTGTACTCGTTATTAAGGGAAAACCCAAATTTCCGGCGATGTCAACTCGTTATCAGGGAAAAAAACATTTTTTCTGCAAGGACGACTCGTTACCAGAGAAAAACACAAATTTGAACTCGTGAATAAGAAGAAAACATGATTTCGAACTCGTTACCAAAGAAAAAACACAAATTTCTACTCATTATAAAGGGAAAACACCAATTTCCGGCGATGTCAACTCGTTATCAGGGAAAAAAACATTTTTTCTGCAAGGACAACTCGTTACTAGAGAAAAACACAAATTTGAACTCGTTAATAAGAAGAAAACATGAATTCGAACTCGTTACCAAAGGAAAAACACAAATTTCTATTCGTTATAAAGGGAAAACACCCATTTCCGGCGATGTCAACTCGTTATCAGGGAAAAAAATATTTTTTCAGCTAGGACAACTCGTTACCAGAGATAAACACAAATTTGAACTCGTTAATAAGAAGAAAACATGAAGTTACCAAAGAAAAAACACAAATTTCAATTCGTTATAAAGGGAAAACAAAAATTTCCGGCGATGTCAACTCGTTATCAGGGAAAAAAACATTTTATCTGCAAGGACAACTCGTTACCAGAGAAAAACACAAATTTGAACTCGTTAATAAGAAGAAAACATGAATTCGAACTCGTTACCAAAGAAAAAACACAAATTTCTACTCGTTATAATGGGAAAACCCCAATTTCCGGCGATGTCAACTCGTTATCAGGGAAAAAAACATTTTTTCTGCAAGGACAACTCGTTACCAGAGAAAAACAAAAATTTGAACTCGTTAATAAGAAGAAAACAAGAATTCGCACTCGTTACCAAAGAAAAAACACAAATTTGTACTCGTTATTAAGGGAAAACCCAAATTTCCGGCGATGTCAACTCGTTATCAGGGAAAAAAACATTTTTCTGCAAGGACGACTCGTTACCAGAGAAAAACACAAATTTGAACTCGTGAATAAGAAGAAAACATGAATTCGAACTCGTTACCAAAGGAAAAACACAAATTTCTACTCGTTATAAAGGGAAAACACCCATTTCCGGCGATGTCAACTCGTTATCAAAGAAAAAAATATTTTTTTCCGCTAGGAAAACTCGTTACCAGAGAAAAACACAAGTTTGAACTCGTTAATAAGAAGAAAACATGAATTCGAACTCGTTACCAAAGAAAAAACACAAATTTCTACTCGTTATAAAGGGAAAACGCCCATTTCCAGCGATGTCATTCGTTATCAGGGAAATTTTTTTTCTTTTCTGTAAGCACAACTCGTTACTAGAGAAAAACACAAATTTGAACGCGTTAATATGAAGAAAACATGAATTCGAACTCGTTACCAATGAAAAAACTCAAATTTCTAATCGTTATAAAGGGAAAACACGAATTTCCGGCGAGAGGTCAACTCGTTATCAGGGAAAAAAACATTTTTTCTGCAAGGACAACTCGTTACCAGAGAAAAACATAAATTTGAACTCGTTAATAAGAAGAAAACATGAATTCAAACTCGTTACGAAAGAAAAAACACAAAATTTCTATTCGTTATAAAGGGAAAACACCAATTTCCGGCGATGTCAACTCGTTATCAGGGAAAAAAAACATTTTATCTGCAAGGACAACTCGTTACCAGAGAAAAACACAAATTTGAACTCGCTAATAAGAAGAAAACATGAATTCGAACTCGTTACCAAAGAGAAAACACAAATTTCTACTCGTTATAAAGGGAAAACCCCAATTTCCGGCGATGTCAACTCGTTATATGGGAAAAAAAATAATTTTTATGCAAGGAGAACTCGTTACCAGAGACAAACACAAATTTGAACTCGTTAATAAGAAGAAAACATGAATTCGAACTCGTTACCAAAGAAAAAAGACAAATTTCTACTCGTTATAAAGGGAAAACACAAATTTCCGGCGATGTCAACTCGTTATCTGAGAAAAATCATTTTTTTCTACAAGGAAAACTCGTTACCAGAGAAAAACACAAATTTGATTTCGTTAATGAGAAGAAAACATGAATTCGAACTCGTTACCAAAGAAAAAACACAAATATCTACTCGTTATAAATGGAAAACCCCAATTTCCGGTGATGTCAAGTCGTTATCAGGGAAATAAACATTTTTTGTGCAAGGACAACTCGTTACCAAAGGAAAAACACAAATTTGAACTCGTTAATAAAAGAAAACATGAATTCGAACTCGTTACCAAAGAAAATACACAAATTTCTATTCGTTATAAAGGGAAAAAACAAATTTCCGGCGATGTCAACTCGTTATCAAGGAAAAAAACATTTTTTCTGCAAGGACAACTCGTTACCAGATAAAAACCAAAAATTTTAACTCGTTCATAAGAAGAAAAGATGAATTCGAACTCGTTACAAAAGAAAAAAAAACACAAATTTCTACTCGTTATAAAGGGAAAACACTAATTTCCGGCGATGTCAACTCGCTATCAGGGAAAAAACATTTTTTCTTTAAGGACATATCGTTACCCGAGAAAAACACCAATTTGAACTCGTTAATAAGAAGAAAACATGAATTCGAACTCGTTACCAAAGAAAAACTAAAATTTCTACACGTTATAAGGGGAAAACCCCAATTTCCGGTGACGTCAACTCATTATCAGGGAAAAAAACATTTTTTCTGTAAGGACAACTCGTTACCAGAGAAAAACAAAAATTTGAACTCGTTAATATGAAGAAAACATGAATTCGAACTCGTTACCAAAGAAAAAACAAAAATTTCTAATCGTTATAAAGGGAAAACACCTATTTCCGGCGATGTCAACTCGTTATCAGGGAAAAAAACATTTTTTCTGCAAGGACAACTCGTTTCCAGAGAAAAACATAAATTTTAACTCGTTAATAAGAAGAAAACATGAATTCGAACTCGTTACGAAAGAAAAAACACAAATTTCTACTCTTTATTAAGGGAAAACCCCAATTTCCGGCGATGTCAACTCGTTATCAGGGAAAAAAACATTTTTTCTGCAAGGACAACTCGTTACCAGAGAAAAACACAAATTTGAACTCGTTAATATGAAGAAAACATGAATTCGAACACGTTACCAAATAAAAAACACAAATTTCTTCTCGTTGTAAAGGGAAAACACCCATTTCCGGCGATGTCATTCGTTATCAGGGAAAAAAAACATTTTTTCTGTAAGGACAACTCGTTACCAGAGGAAAACACAAATTTGAACGCGTTAATATGAAGAAAACATGAATTCGAACACGTTAACAAAGAAAAAACACAAATTTCTACTCGTTATAAAGGGAAAACACGAATTTCCGGCGATGTCAACTCGTTATCTGGGAAAAAAACATTTTTTCTGCAAGGACAACTCGTTACCAGAGAAAAACACAAATTTGAACTCGTTAATAAGAAGAAAACATGAATTCGAACTCGTTACCAAAGGAAAAACACAAATTTCTACTCGTTATAAAGGGAAAACACCCATTTCCGGCGATGTCAACTCGTTATCAAAGAAAAAAATATTTTTTTCCGCTAGGAAAACTCGTTACCAGAGAAAAACACAAGTTTGAACTCGTTAATAAGAAGAAAACATGAATTCGAACTCGTTACCAAAGAAAAAACACAAATTTCTACTCGTTATAAAGGGAAAACACCCATTTCCAGCGATGTCATTCGTTATCAGGGAAATTTTTTTCTTTTCTGTAAGCACAACTCGTTATCAGAGAAAATCACAAATTTGAACGCGTTAATATGAAGAAAACATGAATTCGAACTCGTTACCAAAGAAAAAACTCAAATTTCTAATCGTTATAAAGGGAAAACACGAATTTCCGGCGAGAGGTCAACTCGTTATCAGGGAAAAAAACATTTTTTCTGCAAGGACAACTCGTTACCAGAGAAAAACATAAATTTGAACTCGTTAATAAGAAGAAAACATGAATTCAAACTCGTTACGAAAGAAAAAACACAAAATTTCTATTCGTTATAAAGGGAAAACACCAATTTCCGGCGATGTCAACTCGTTATCAGGGAAAAAAACTTTTTATCTGCAAGGACAACTCGTTACCAGAAAAAAACACAAATTTGAACTCGTTAATAAGAAGAAAACATGAATTCGAACTCGTTACCAAAGAGAAAACACAAATTTCTACTCGTTATAAAGGGAAAACCCCAATTTCCGGCGATGTCAACTCGTTATACGGGAAAAAATAATTTTTATGCAAGGAGAACTCGTTACCAGAGACAAACACAAATTTGACCTCGTTAATAAGAAGAAAACATGAATTCGAACTCGTTACCAAAGAAAAAAGAGCAAATTTCTACTCGTTATAAAGGGAAAATACAAATTTCCGGCGATGTCAACTCGTTATCTAAGAAAAATCATTTTTTTTCTACAAGGAAAACTCGTTACCAGAGAAAAACACAAATTTGATTTCGTTAATGAGAAGAAAACATGAATTCGAACTCGTTACCAAAGAAAAAACACAAATATCTACTCGTTATAAATGGAAAACCCCAATTTCCGGTGATGTCAAGTCGTTATCAGGGAAATAAACATTTTTTGTGCAAGGACAACTCGTTACCAAAGGAAAAACACAAATTTGAACTCGTTAATAAAAGAAAACATGAATTCGAACTCGTTACCAAAGAAAAAACACAAATTTCTATTCGTTATAAAGGGAAAAAACAAATTTCCGGCGATGTCAACTCGTTATCAAGGAAAAAAACATTTTTTCTACAAGGACAACTCGTTACCAGATAAAAACCAAAAATTTTAACTCGTTCATAAGAAGAAAAGATGAATTCGAACTCGTTACAAAAGAAAAAAAAACACAAATTTCTACTCGTTATAAAGGGAAAACACTAATTTCCGGCGATGTCAACTCGCTATCAGGGAAAAAACATTTTTTCTTTAAGGACATATCGTTACCCGAGAAAAACACCAATTTGAACTCGTTAATAAGAAGAAAACATGAATTCGATCTCGTTACCAAAGAAAAACTAAAATTTCTACACGTTATAAGGGGAAAACCCCAATTTCCGGTGACGTCAACTCATTATCAGGGAAAAAAATATTTTTTCTGTAAGGACAACTCGTTACCAGAGAAAAACAAAAATTTGAACTCGTTAATATGAAGAAAACATGAATTCGAACTCGTTACCAAAGAAAAAACAAAAATTTCTAATCGTTATAAAGGGAAAACACCAATTTCCGGCGATGTCAACTCGTGATCAGGGAAAAAAACATTTTTTCTGTAAGGACAACTCGTTACCAGAGAAAAACATAAATTTTAACTCGTTAATAAGAAGAAAACATGAATTCGAACTCGTTACGAAAGAAAAACACAAATTTCTACTCTTTATTAAGGGAAAACCCCAATTTCCGGCGATGTCAACTCGTTATCAGGGAAAAAAACATTTTTTCTGCAAGGACAACTCGTTACCAGAGAAAAACACAAATTTGAACTCGTTAATATGAAGAAAACATGAATTCGAACACGTTACCAAAGAAAAAACACAAATTTCTACTCGTTATAAAGGGAAAACACCCATTTCCGGCGATGTCATTCGTTATCAGGGAAAAAACATTTTTTCTGTAAGGACAACTCGTTACCAGAGGAAAACACAAATTTGAACGCGTTAATATGAAGAAAACATGAATTCGAACTCGTTACCAAAGAAAAAACACAAATTTCTAATCGTTATAAAGGGAAAACACGAATTTCCGGCGATGTCAACTCGTTATCAAGGAAAAAAGCATTTTTTCTGCAAGGACAACTCGTTACCAGAGAAAAACACAAATTTGAACTCGTTAATAAGAAGAAAACATGAATTTGAACTCGTTACCAAAGGAAAAACACAAATTTCTACTCGTTATAAAGGGAAAACACCCATTTCCGGCGATGTCAACTCGTTATTAAGGAAAAGAATATTTTTTTCCGCTAGGAAAACTCGTTACCAGAGAAAAACACAAATTTGAACTCGTTAATAAGAAGAAAACATGAATTCGAACTCGTTACCAGAGAAAAAACACAAATTTCAACTCGTTATAAATGGAAAACACCAATTTCCGGCGATGTCAACTCGTTATCAGGGAATAAAACATTTTATCTGCAAGGACAACTTGTTACCAGAGAAAAACACAAATTTGAACTCGTTAATAAGAAGAAAACATGAATTCGAACTCGTTACCAAAGAAAAAACACAAATTTCTACTCGTTATAAAGGGAAAACCCAATTTCCGGCGATGTCAACTCGTTATCAGGGAAAAAACATTTTTTCTGCAAGGACAACTCGTTACCAGAGAAAAACACAAATTTGAACTCGTTAAAATATGAAGAAAACATGAATTCGAACTCGTTACCAAAGAAAAAACACAAATTTCTACTCGTTATAAAGGAAAACACCCATTTCCGGCGATGTCAACTCGTTATCAGGGAAAAAAACATTTTATCTGCAAGGACAACTCGTTACCAGAGAAAAACACAAATTTGAACTCGTTAATAAGAAGAAAACATGAATTCGAACTCGTTACCAAAGAAAAAACACAAATTTCTACTCGTTATAAAGGGAAAACACCAATTTCCGGCGATGTCAACTCGTTATCAGGGAAAAACACATTTTTTTCTACAAGGACAACTCGTTACCAGAGAAAAACACAAATTTGAACTCGTTAATAAGAAGAAAACATGAATTCTAACTCGTTACCATAGGCAAAACACAAATTTCTATTCGTTATAAAGGGAAAACACCCATTTCCGGCGATGTCAACTCGTTATCAGGGTAAAAAATATTTTTTCCGCTAGGACAACTCGTTACCAGAGAAAAACACAAATTTGAACTCGTTAATAAGAAGAAAACATGAAGTTACCAAAGAAAAAACAAAAATTTCAACTCGTTATAAAGGGAAAACATAAATTTCCGGCGATGTCAACTCGTTATCAGGGAAAAAAACATTTTATCTACAAGGACAACTCGTTACCAGAGAAAAACATAAATTTTAACTCGTTAATAAGAAGAAAACATGAATTCGAACTCGTTACGAAAGAAAAAACACAAATTTCTACTCTTTATTAAGGGAAAACCCCAATTTCCGGCGATGTCAACTCGTTATCAGGGAAAAAAACATTTTTTCTGCAAGGACAACTCGTTACCAGAGAAAAACACAAATTTGAACTCGTTAATATGAAGAAAACATGAATTCGAACACGTTACCAAAGAAAAAACACAAATTTCTACTCGTTATAAAGGGAAAACACCCATTTCCGGCGATGTCATTCGTTATCAGGGAAAAAAACATTTTTTCTGTAAGGACAACTCGTTACCAGAGGAAAACACAAATTTGAACGCGTTAATATGAAGAAAACATGAATTCGAACTCGTTACCAAAGAAAAAACACAAATTTCTAATCGTTATAAAGGGAAAACACGAATTTCCGGCGATGTCAACTCGTTATCAAGGAAAAAAACATTTTTTCTGCAAGGACAACTCGTTACCAGAGAAAAACACAAATTTGAACTCGTTAATAAGAAGAAAACATGAATTTGAACTCGTTACCAAAGGAAAAACACAAATTTCTACTCGTTATAAAGGGAAAACACCCATTTCCGGCGATGTCAACTCGTTATTAAGGAAAAAAATTTTTTTCCGCTAGGAAAACTCGTTACCAGAGAAAAACACAAATTTGAACTCGTTAATAAGAAGAAAACATGAATTCGAACTCGTTACCAAAGAAAAAACACAAATTTCAACTCGTTATAAATGGAAAACACCAATTTCCGGCGATGTCAACTCGTTATCAGGGAATAAAACATTTTTTCTGCAAGGACAACTTGTTACCAGAGAAAAACACAAATTTGAACTCGTTAATAAGAAGAAAACATGAATTCGAACTCGTTACCAAAGAAAAAACACAAATTTCTACTCGTTATAAAGGGAAAACCCAATTTCCGGCGATGTCAACTCGTTATCAGGGAAAAAACATTTTTTCTGCAAGGACAACTCGTTACCAGAGAAAAACACAAATTTGAACTTGTTAAAATATGAAGAAAACATGAATTCGAACTCGTTACCAAAGAAAAAACACAAATTTCTACTCGTTATAAAGGGAAAACACCCATTTCCGGCGATGTCAACTCGTTATCAGGGAAAAAAACATTTTATCTGCAAGGACGACTCGTTACCAGAGAAAAACACAAATTTGAACTCGTTAATAAGAAGAAAACATGAATTCGAACTCGTTACCAAAGAAAAAACACAAATTTCTACTCGTTATAAAGGGAAAACACCAATTTCCGGCGATGTCAACTCGTTATCAGGGAAAAACACATTTTTTTCTACAAGGACAACTCGTTACCAGAGAAAAACACAAATTTGAACTCGTTAATAAGAAGAAAACATGAATTCTAACTCGTTACCATAGGCAAAACACAAATTTCTATTCGTTATAAAGGGAAAACACCCATTTCCGGCGATGTCAACTCGTTATCAGGGTAAAAAATATTTTTTCCGCTAGGACAACTCGTTACCAGAGAAAAACACAAATTTGAACTCGTTAATAAGAAGAAAACATGAAGTTACCAAAGAAAAAACAAAAATTTCAACTCGTTATAAAGGGAAAACATAAATTTCCGGCGATGTCAACTCGTTATCAGGGAAAAAAACATTTTATCTGCAAGGACAACTCGTTACCAGAGAAAAACATAAATTTTAACTCGTTAATAAGAAGAAAACATGAATTCGAACTCGTTACGAAAGAAAAAACACAAATTTCTACTCTTTATTAAGGGAAAACCCCAATTTCCGGCGATGTCAACTCGTTATCAGGGAAAAAAACATTTTTTCTGCAAGGACAACTCGTTACGAGAAAAACACAAATTTGAACTCGTTAATATGAAGAAAACATGAATTCGAACACGTTACCAAAGAAAAAACACAAATTTCTACTCGTTATAAAGGGAAAACACCCATTTCCGGCGATGTCATTCGTTATCGGGGAAAAACATTTTTTCTGTAAGGACAACTCGTTACCAGAGGAAAACACAAATTTGAACGCGTTAATATGAAGAAAACATGAATTCGAACTCGTTACCAAAGAAAAAACACAAATTTCTAATCGTTATAAAGGGAAAACACGAATTTCCGGCGATGTCAACTCGTTATCAGGAAAAAAACATTTTTTCTGCAAGGACAACTCGTTACCAGAGAAAAACACAAATTTGAACTCGTTAATAAGAAGAAAACATGAATTTGAACTCGTTACCAAAGGAAAAACACAAATTTCTACTCGTTATAAAGGGAAAACACCCATTTCCGGCGATGTCAACTCGTTATTAAGGAAAAAAATATTTTTTTCCGCTAGGAAAACTCGTTACCAGAGAAAAACACAAATTTGAACTCGTTAATAAGAAGAAAACATGAATTCGAACTCGTTACCAAAGAAAAAACACAAATTTCAACTCGTTATAAATGGAAAACACCAATTTCCGGCGATGTCAACTCGTTATCAGGGAATAAAACATTTTATCTGCAAGGACAACTCGTTACCAGAGAAAAACACAAATTTGAACTCGTTAATAAGAAGAAAACATGAATTCGAACTCGTTACCAAAGAAAAAACACAAATTTCTACTCGTTATAAAGGGAAAACCCAATTTCCGGCGATGTCAACTCGTTATCGGGGAAAAAACATTTTTTCTGCAAGGACAACTCGTTACCAGAGAAAAACACAAATTTGAACTCGTTAAAATATGAAGAAAACATGAATTCGAACTCGTTACCAAAGAAAAAACACAAATTTCTACTCGTTATAAAGGAAAACACCCATTTCCGGCGATGTCAACTCGTTATCAGGGAAAAAAACTTTTTATCTGCAAGGACAAATCGTTACCAGAGAAAAACACAAATTTGAACTCGTTAATAAGAAGAAAACATGAATTCGAACTCGTTACCAAAGAAAAAACACAAATTTCTACTCGTTATAAAGGGAAAACACCAATTTCCGGCGATGTCAACTCGTTATCAGGGAAAAACACATTTTTTTCTACAAGGACAACTCGTTACCAGAGAAAAACACAAATTTGAACTCGTTAATAAGAAGAAAACATGAATTCTAACTCGTTACCATAGGCAAAACACAAATTTCTATTCGTTATAAAGGGAAAACACCCATTTCCGGCGATGTCAACTCGTTATCAGGGTAAAAAATATTTTTTCCGCTAGGACAACTCGTTACCAGAGAAAAACACAAATTTGAACTCGTTAATAAGAAGAAAACATGAAGTTACCAAAGAAAAAACAAAAATTTCAACTCGTTATAAAGGGAAAACATAAATTTCCGGCGATGTCAACTCATTATCAGGGAAAAAAAACATTTTATCTGCAAGGACAACTCGTTACCAGAGAAAAACACAAATTTGAACTCGTTAATAAGAAGAAAACATGAATTCGAACTCGTTACCAAAGAGAAAACACAAATTTCTACTCGTTATAAAGGGAAAACCCCAATTTCCGGCGATGTCAACTCGTTATCCGGGAAAAAAACAATTTTTCTGCAAGGAGAACTCGTTACCAGAGACAAACACAAATTTGAACTCGTTAATAAGAAGAAAAGATGAATTCGAACTCGTTCCCAAAGAAAAAAAACACAAATTTCTACTCGTTATAAAGGGAAAACACAAATTTCCGGAGATGTCAACTCGTTATCTGGGAAAAAAACATTTTATCTGCAAGGAAAACTCGTTACCAGAGAAAAACATAAATTTGAACTCGTTAATAAGAAGAAAAGATGAATTCGAACTCGATACCAAAGAAAAAACACAAATTTCTACTCGTTATAAAGGGAAAACACAAATTTCCGGAGATTTCAACTCGTTATCTGGGAAAAAAACATTTTATCTGCAAGGAAAACTCGTTACCAAAGAAAAAACACAAATTTCTACTCTTTATTAAGGGAAAACCCCAATTTCCGGCGATGTCAACTCGTTATCAGGGAAAAAAACATTTTTTCTGCAAAGACAACTCGTTACCAGAGGAAAACACAAATTTGAACTCGTTAATATGAAGAAAACATGAATTCGAACAAGTTACCAAAGAAAAAACACAAATTTCTACTCGTTATAAAGGGAAAACACCCATTTCCGGCGATGTCATTCGTTATCACGGAAAAAACATTTTTTTTCTGTAAGCACAACTCGTTACCAGAGAAAAACACAAAATTAAACGTGTTAATATGAAGAAAACTTGAATTCGAACTCGTTACCAAAGAGAAAACACAAATCTCTAATCGTTATAAAGGGAAAACACGAATTTCCGGCGATTTCAACTCGTTATCAGGGAAAAAAACATTTTTTCTGCAAGGACAACTCGTTACCAGAGAAAAACACTTATCTGAACTCTTTAATAAGAATAAAACATGAATTCGAACTCGTTACCAAAGGAAAAACACAAATTTCTACTCGTTATAAAGGGAAAACACCCATTTCCGGCGATGTCAACTCGTTATCAGGGAAAAAAATATATTTTCCACAAGGACAACTCGTTACCAGAGAAAAGACCAATTTGAACTCCTTAATATGAAGAAAACATGAATTCGAACTCGTTACCAAAGAGTAAACACAAATTTCAACTCGTTATAAAGGGAAAACACCAATTTCCGGCGATGTCAACTCGTTATCATGGAAAAAAACATTTTATCTGCAAGGACAACTCGTTACCAGAGAAAAACACAAATTTGAACTCGTTAATAAGAAGAAATCATGAATTCGAACTCGTTACCAAAGAAAAAACATAAATTTCTACTCATTATAAAGGGAAACCCCAATTTCCGGCGATGTCAACTCATTATCAGGGAAAAAAACATTTTTCTGCAAGGACAACTCGTTACCAGAGAAAAACACAAATTTGAACTCGTTAAAATATGAAGAAAATATGAATTCGAACTCGTTACCAAAGAAAAAACACAAATTTCTACTCGTTATACAGGGAAAACACCCATTTCCGGCGATGTCAACTCGTTATCAGGGAAAAAAACATTTTATCTGCAAGGACGACTCGTTACCAGAGAAAAACACAAATTTGAACTCGTTAATAAGAAGAAAACATGAATTCAAACTCTTTACAAAGAAAAAACACAAATTTCTACTCGTTATAAAGGGAAAACACCAATTTCCGGCGATGTCAACTCGTTATCAGGGAAAAAAACATTTTTTCTACAAGGACAACTCGTTACCAGAGAAAAACACAAATTTGAACTCGTTAATAAGAAGAAAACATGAATTCGAACTCGTTACCATAGGAAAAACACAAATTTCTATTCGTTATAAAAAGAAAACACCCATTTCCGGCGATGTCAACTCGTTATCAGGGAAAAAACTATTTTTTCCGCTAGGACAACTCGTTACCAGAAAAAAAACACAAATTTGAACTCGTTAATAAGAAGAAAACATGAAGTTACCAAAGAAAAAACACAAATTTCAACTCGTTATAAAGGGAAAACACAAATTTCCGGCGATGTCAACTCGTTATCAGGGAAAAAAAAAATTTATCTGCAAGGACAACTCGTTACCAGAGAAAAACACAAAATTGAACTCGTTAATAAGAAGAAAACATGAATTCGAACTCGTTACCAAAGAAAAAACAGAAATTTCTACTCGTTATAAAGGGAAAATCCCAATTTCCGGCGATGTCAACTCGTTATCCGGGAAAAAAACAATTTTTCTGCAAGGAGAACTCGTTACCATAGACAAACACAAATTTGAACTCGTTAATAAGAAGAAAAGATGAATTCGAACTCGTTACCAAAGAAAAAACACAAATTTCTACTCGTTATAAAGGGAAAACATAAATTTCCGGAGATGTCAACTCGTTATCTGGGAAAAAAACATTTTATCCGCAAGGAAAACTCGTTACCAGAGAAAAACACAAATTTGAACTCGTTAATAAGAAGAAAACATGAATTCGAACTCATTACCAAAGAAAAAACACAAATTTCTACTCTTTATTAAGGGAAAACCCCAATTTCCGGCGATGTCAACTCGTTATCAAGGAAAAAAACATTTTTTCTGCAAAGACAACTCGTTACCAGAGAAAAACACAAATTTGAACTCGTTAATATGAAGAAAACATGAATTCGAACAAGTTACCAAAGAAAAAATACAAATTTCTACTCGTTATAAAGGGAAAACACCCATTTCCGGCGATGTCATTCGTTATCACGGAAAAAAACATTATTTCTGTAAGCACAACACATTACCAGAGAAAAACACAAATTTGAACATGTTAATATGAAGAAAACATGAATTCGAACTCGTCACCAAAGAAAAAACACAAATCTCTAATCGTTATAAAGGGAGAACACGAATTTCCGGCGATGTCAACTCGTTATCAGGGAAAAAAACATTTTTTCTGCAAGGAAAACTCGTTACAAGAGAAAAACATAAATTTGAACTCGTTAATAAGAAGAAAAAATGAATTCGAACTCGTTACGAAAGAAAAAACACAAAATTTCTGTTCGTTATAAAGGGAAAAACAACAATTTCCGGCAATATCAACTCGTTATCAGGGAAAAAAACATTTTATCTGCATGGACAACTCGTTACCTGAGAAAAACACAAATTTGAACTCGTTAATAAGAAGAAAACGTGAATTCTAACTCGTTACCAAAGAGAAAACACAAATTTCTACTCGTTATAAAGGGAAAACCCCAATTTCCGGCGATGTCAACTCGTTATCCGGGAAAAAAATAATTTTTCTGCAAGGAGAACTCGTTACCAGAGACAAACACAAATTTGAACTCGTTAATAAGAAGAAAACATGAATTCGAACTCGTTACCAAAGAAAAAACACAAATTTCTACTCGTTATAAAGGGAAAACACCCATTTCCGGCGATGTCAGCTCGTTATCATGGAAAATAACATTTTTTCTGCAAGGACAACTCGTTACCAGAGAAAAACAAAAATTTGAACTCGTTAATAAGAAGAAAACATGAATTCGAACTCGTAACCAAAGAAAAAACACAAATTTCTGGTGATGTTAACTCGTTATCAAGTAAAAACACATTTTTTCTGCTATGACAACTCGTTACCAGAGAAAAACACAAATTTGAACTCGTTAATAAGAAGAAAACATGAATTCAAACTCGTTACCAAAGAAATAACTCAAATTTCTACTCGTTATAAAGGGAAAACACAAATTCCTGCGATGTCAACTTGTTATCAGAGATAAAAACTTTTCCTGGAAGGACAACTAGTTACCCGAGTAAAACACAAACTTGAACTCATTTATAAGAAGAAAACATGAATTCAAACTCGTCACCAAAAAAAAACACAAATTTCTACTCGTTATGAAGCGAAAACACAAATTTCCGGCTACGCCAACTCGTTATTTAGGAAAAAACATTTTTTCATCAAGGACAACTCGTTACTAGAGAAAACCACATATTTGAACTCGTGAATAAGAAGAAAACATGAATTTGAACTCGTTACCAAAGAAAAAACATAAATTTCTACTCGTTATAAAGGGAAAACACCAATTTCCGGCGATGTCAACTCGTTATTAGGGAAAAATACATTTTTTCTGCAGGGACAACTCGTTACCAGAGAAAAACACAAATTTGAACTCGTTAATAAGAAGAAAACATGAATTCGAACTCGTTACCAAAGAAAAAACACAAATTTCTACTCGTTATAATGGGAAAACACAAATTTCCGGCGATGTCAACTCGTTATCCGGGAAAAAAACATTTTTTGGGCAAGGACAACTCTTTACCAGAGAAAAACACAAATCTGAACTCGTTAATAAGAAGAAAATATGAATTCGAACTTGTTACCAAAGAAAACACACATATTTGAACTCGTTATATAGGGAAAACACAAATTTCCGGCGATGTCAACTCGTTATCAGGGAAAAAAACATTTTTTCTGCAAGGACAACTCATTACCAGAGCAAAACACAAATTTGAACTCGTTAATAAGAAGAAAAGATGAATTCGAACTCGTTACCAAAGAAAAAACACAAATTTCTACTCGTTATAAAGGGAAAACACAAATTTCCGGCGATGTCAACTCGTTATCTGGGAAAAATCATTTTTTTCTACAAGGAAAACTCGTTACCAGAGAAAAACACAAATTTGATTTCGTTAATGAGAAGAAAACATGAATTCGAACTCGTAACCAAAGAAAAAACACAAATATCTACTCGTTATAAATGGAAAACCCCAATTTCCGGTGATGTCAACTCGTTATCAGGGAAAAAAACATTTTTTGTGCAAAGACAACTCGTTACCAGAGGAAAAACACAAATTTTAACTCGTTAATAAAAGAAAACATGAATTCGAACTCGTTACCAAAGAAAAAACACGAATTTCTATTCGTTATAAAGAGAAAAAACAAATTTCCGGCGATGTCAACTCGTTATCAAGGAAAAAAACATTTTTCTGCAAGGACAACTCGTTACCAGAGAAAAAACAAATATTTTAACTCGTTCATAAGAAGAAAAGACGAATTCGAACTCGTTACAAAAGAAAAAAAACACAAATTTCTACTCGTTATAAAGGGAAAACACCAATTTCCGGCAAAGTCAACTCGGTATCAGGGAAAAAACATTTTTTCTTTAAGGACATATCGTTACCAGAGAAAAACACCAAAATGAACTCGTTAATAAGTGGAAAACATGAATTCGAACTCGTTACCAAAGAAAAACTCAAATTTCTACACGTTATAAGGGGAAAACCCCAATTTCCGGCGTTGTCAACTCGTTATCAGGGAAAAAAACATTTTTTCTGCAAGGACGAATCGTTACCAGAGAAAAACACAAATTTGAACTCGTTAATAAGAAGAAAACATGAATTCGAACTCGTTACCAAAGAAAAAACACAAATTTCTACTCGTTATAAAGGGAAAACACAAATTTCCGGCGATGTCAACTCTTTATCAGGGAAAAAAAACATTTTTTCTGCAAGGACAACTCGTTACCAGAGAAAAACATAAATTTGAACTCGTTAATAAGAAGAAAACATGAATTCGAACTCGTTACGAAAGAAAAAACACAAATTTCTACTCTTTATTAAGGGAAAACCCCAATTTCCTGCGATGTCAACTCGTTATCAGGGAAAAAAACATTTTTTCTGCAAGGACAACTCGTTACCAGAGAAAAACACAAATTTGAACTCGTTAATATGAAGAAAACATGAATTCGAACACGTTACCAAAGAAAAAACACAAATTTATACTCGTTATAAAGGGAAAACACCCATTTCCGGCGATGTCATTCGTTATGAGGGAAAAAAACATTTTTTCTGTAAGGACAACTCGTTACCAGAGGAAAACACAAATTTGAACGCGTTAATATGAAGAAAACATGAATTCGAACTCGTTACCAAAGAAAAAACACAAATTTCTAATCGTTATAAAGGGAAAACACGAATTTCCGGCGATGTCAACTCGTTATCAAGGAAAAAAGCATTTTTTCTGCAAGGACAACTGGTTACCAGAGAAAAACACAAATTTGAACTCGTTAATAAGAGGAAAACGTGAATTTGAACTAGTTACCAAAGGAAAAACACAAATTTCTACTCGTTATAAAGGGAAAACACCCATTTCCGGCGATGTCAACTCGTTATTAAGGAAAAAACTATT
Source organism: Gentiana dahurica var. dahurica (assembly GCA_024500145.1). Classification (NCBI taxonomy): domain Eukaryota; kingdom Viridiplantae; phylum Streptophyta; class Magnoliopsida; order Gentianales; family Gentianaceae; genus Gentiana; species Gentiana dahurica. Next base: position 8,124,905 of record CM044904.1, read on the forward strand.
TTTTTCCGCTAGGAAAACTCGTTACCAGAGAAAAACACAAATTTGAACTCGTTAATAAGAAGAAAACATGAATTCGAACTCGTTACCAAAGAAAAAACACAAATTTCAACTCGTTATAAATGGAAAACACCAATTTCCGGCGATGTCAACTCGTTATCAGGGAATAAAACATTTTATCTGCAAGGACAACTCGTTACCAGAGAAAAACACAAATTTGAACTCGTTAATAAGATGAAAACATGAATTCGAACTCGTTACCAAAGAAAAAACACAAATTTCTACTCGTTATAAAGGGAAAACCCCAATTTCCGGCGATGTCAACTCGTTATCAGGGAAAAAACATTTTTTCTGCAAGGACAACTCGTTACCAGAGAAAAACACAAATTTGAACTCGTTAAAATATGAAGAAAACATGAATTCGAACTCGTTACCAAAGAAAAAACACAAATTTCTACTCGTTATAAAGGGAAAACACCCATTTCCGGCGATGTCAACTCGTTATCAGGGAAAAAAACATTTTTTCTGCAAGGACGAATCGTTACCAGAGAAAAACACAAATTTGAACTCGTTAATAAGAAGAAAACATGAATTCGAACTCGTTACCAAAGAAAAAACACAAATTTCTACTCGTTATAAAGGGAAAACACAAATTTCCGGCGATGTCAACTCGTTATCAGGGAAAAAAACATTTTTTCTGCAAGGACAACTCGTTACCAGAGAAAAACATAAATTTGAACTCGTTAATAAGAAGAAAACTTGAATTCGAACTCGTTACCAAAGAAAAAACACAAATTTCTACTCTTTATTAAGGGAAAACCCCAATTTCCGGCGATGTCAACTCGTTATCAGGGAAAAAAACATTTTTTCTGCAAGGACAACTCGTTACCAGAGAAAAACACAAATTTGAACTCGTTAATATGAAGAAAACATGAATTCGAACACGTTACCAAAGAAAAAACACAAATTTATACTCGTTATAAAGGGAAAACACCCATTTCCGGCGATGTCATTCGTTATCAGGGAAAAAAACATTTTTTCTGTAAGGACAACTCGTTACCAGAGGAAAACACAAATTTGAACGCGTTAATATGAAGAAAACATGAATTCGAACTCGTTACCAAAGAAAAAACACAAATTTCTAATCGTTATAAAGGGAAAACACGAATTTCCGGCGATGTCAACTCGTTATCAAGGAAAAAAGCATTTTTTCTGCAAGGACAACTGGTTACCAGAGAAAAACACAAATTTGAACTCGTTAATAAGAAGAAAACATGAATTTGAACTAGTTACCAAAGGAAAAACACAAATTTCTACTCGTTATAAAGGGAAAACACCCATTTCCGGCGATGTCAACTCGTTATTAAGGAAAAAACTATTTTTTTCCGCTAGGAAAACTCGTTACCAGAGAAAAACACAAATTTGAACTCGTTAATAAGAAGAAAACATGAATTCGAACTCGTTACCAAAGAAAAAACACAAATTTCAACTCGTTATAAATGGAAAACACCAATTTCCGGCGATGTCAACTCGTTATCAGGGAATAAAACATTTTATCTGCAAGGACAACTCGTTACCAGAGAAAAACACAAATTTGAACTCGTTAATAAGAAGAAAACATGAATTCGAACTCGTTACCAAAGAAAAAACACAAATTTCTACTCGTTATAAAGGGAAAACCCCAATTTCCGGCGATGTCAACTCGTTATCAGGGAAAAAACATTTTTTCTGCAAGGACAACTCGTTACCAGAGAAAAACACAAATTTGAACTCGTTAAAATATGAAGAAAACATGAATTCGAACTCGTTACCAAAGAAAAAACACAAATTTCTACTCGTTATAAAGGGAAAACACCCATTTCCGGCGATGTCAACTCGTTATCAGGGAAAAAAACATTTTATCTGCAAGGACGAATCGTTACCAGAGAAAAAAACAAATTTGAACTCGTTAAAAAGAAGAAAACATGAATTCGAACTCGTTACCAAAGAAAAAACACAAATTTCTACTCGTTATAAAGGGAAAACACAAATTTTCGGCGATGTCAACTCGTTATCAGGGAAAAAAACATTTTTTCTGCAAGGACAACTCGTTACCAGAGAAAAACATAAATTGGAACTCGTTAATAAGAAGAAACCATGAATTCGAACTCGTTACGAAAGAAAAAACACAAATTTCTACTCTTTATTAAGGGAAAACCCCAATTTCCGGCGATGTCAACTCGTTATCAGGGAAAAAAAACATTTTTTCTGCAAGGACAACTCGTTACCAGAGAAAAACACAAATTTGAACTCGTTAATATGAAGAAAACATGAATTCGAACACGTTACCAAAGAAAAAACACAAATTTCTACTCATTATAAAGGGAAAACACCCATTTCCGGCGATGTCATTCGTTATCAGGGAAAAAAACATTTTTTCTGTAAGGACAACTCGTTACCAGAGGAAAACACAAATTTGAACGCGTTAATATGAAGAAAACATGAATTCGAACTCTTTACCAAAGAAAAAACACAAATTTTTAATCGTTATAAAGGGAAAACACGAATTTCCGGCGATATCAACTCGTTATCAAGGAAAAAAACATTTTTTCTGCAAGGACAACTCGTTACCAGAGAAAAACACAAATTTGAACTCGTTAAAAAGAAGAAAACATGAATTTGAACTCGTTACCAAAGGAAAAACACAAATTTCTACTCGTTATAAAGGGAAAACACCCATTTCCGGCGATGTCAACTCGTTATTAAGGAAAAAAACTATTTTTTTCCGCTAGCAAAACTCGTTACCAGAGAAAAACACAAATTTGAACTCATTATTAAGAAGAAAAAATGAATTCGAACTCGTTACCAAAGAAAAAACACAAATTTCAACTCGTTATAAATGGAAAACATCAATTTCCGGCGATGTCAACTCGTTATCAGGGAATAAAACATTTATCTGCAAGGACAACTCGTTACCAGAGAAAAACACAAATTTGAACTCGTTAATAAGAAGAAAACATGAATTCGAACTCGTTACCAAAGTAAAACACAAATTTCTACTCGTTATAACCGGAAAACCCCAATTTCCGGCGATGTTAATTCGTTATCAGGGAAAAAAACATTTTTTCAGCAAGGACAACTCGTTACCAGAGAATAACACATATTTGAACTCCTTAATATGAAGAAAACATGAATTCGAACTCGTTACCAAGGAAAAAACACAAATTTCTACTCGTTATAAAGGCAAATCACCCATTTCCGGCGATGTGAACTCGTTATCAGGGAAAAAAACATTTTTTCTGCAAGGACGAATCGTTACCAGAGAAAAACACAAATTTGAACTCGTTAATAAGAAGAAAACATGAATTCGAACTCGTTACCAAAGAAAAAACACAAATTTCTACTCGTTATAAAGGGAAATAACCCATTTCCGGCGATGTCAACTCGTTATCAGGGAATTTTTTTTTTCTGCAAGGACGAATCGTTACCAGAGAAAAACACAAATTTGAACATGTTAATATGAAGAAAACATGAATTCGAACTCGTTACCAAAGAAAAAACACAAATTTCTAATCGTTATAAAGGGAAAACACGAATTTCCGGCGATGTCAACTCGTTATCAGGGAAAAAAACATTTTTTCTGCAAGGACAACTCGTTACCAGAGAAAAACATAAATTTGAACTCGTTAATAAGAAGAAAACATGAATTCGAACTCGTTACGAAAGAAAAAACACAAATTTCTATTCGTTATAAAGGGAAAACACCAATTTCCGGCGATGTCAACTCGTTATCAGGGAAAAAAATCATTTTATCTGCAAGGACAACTCGTTACCCGAGAAAAACACAAATTTGAATTCGTTAATAAGAAGAAAACATGAATTCGAACACGTTACCAAAGAAAAAAACACAAATTTCTAATCGTTATAAAGGGAAAACACGAATTTCCGGCGATGTCAACTCGTTATCAGGGAAATTTTTTTTTTTCTGCAAGGACAACTCGTTACCAGAGAAAAACATAAATTTGAACTCGTTAATAATAAGAAAACATGAATTCGAACTCGTTACGAAAGAAAAAACACAAATTTCTATTCATTATAAAGGGAAAACACCAATTTCCGGCGATGTCAACTCGTTATCAGGGAAAAAAACATTTTTTCTGCCAGGACAACTCGTTACCAGAGAAAAACACTTATCTGAACTCTTTAATAAGAATAAAACATGAATTCGAACTCGTTACCAAAGGAAAAACACAAATTTCTACTCGTTATAAAGGGAAAACACCCATTTCCGGCGATGTCAACTCGTTATCATGGAAAAAAATATTTTTTCCGCAAGGATAACTCGTTACCAGAGAAAAACACAAAATTGAACTCGTTCATATGAAGAAAACAAGAATTAAAACTCGTTACCAAAGAAAAAACACAAATTTCAACTCGTTATAAAGGGAAAACACCAATTTCCGGCGATGTCAACTCGTTATCAGGGAAAAAAACATTGTTTCTGTAAGGACAACTCGTTACCGGAGAAAAACACAAATTTGAACACGTTAATAAGAAGAAAACAAGAATTCGAACTCGTTACCAAAGAAAAATCACAAATTTCTACTCGTTATAAAGGGAAAACCCCAATTTCCGGCGAGGTGAACTCGTTATCAGGGAAAAAAACATTTTTTATGCAAGGACAACTCGTTACCAGAGAAAAACACAAATTTGAACTCGTTAATAAGAAGAAAACATGAATTCAAACTCGTTACCAAAGAAAAACACAAATTTCTACTCGTTAACAGGAAAACCTCAATTTCCGGCGATGTTAACTCGTTATCAGGGAAAAAAACATGTTTTCTGCAAGGACAACTCGTTACCAGAGAAAAACACAAATGTGAACTCCTTAATATGAAGAAAACATGAATTCGAACATGTTACCAAAGAAAAAAATACAAATTTCTACTCGTTATAAAGGGAAAACACCAATTTCTGGCGATGTCAACTCGTTATCAGGGAAAAAATAGTTTTTCTGCAAGGACAACTCGTTACTAGAGAAAAACACAAATTTGAACTCGTTAATATGAAGAAAACATGAATTCGAACTCCTTTACCAAAGAAAAAACACAAATTTCTACTCGTTATAAAGGGAAAACGCCAATTTCCGGCGATGTCAACTCGTTATCAGGGAAAAAACATTTTTTCTGCAAGGACAACTCATTACCAGAGAAAAACAAAAATTTGAACTCGTTAATAAGAAGAAAACATGAATTCGAACTCGTTACCAAAGAAAAACACAAATTTCTACTCGTTATAACGGGAAAAACCCAATTTCCGGCGATGTTAACTCGTTATCAGGGAAAAACATTTTTTCTGCAAGGACAACTCGTTACCAGAGAAAAACACAAATTTGAACTCCTTAACATGAAGAAAACATGAATTCGAACTCGTTACCAAGGAAAAAACACAAATTTCTACTCGTTATAAAGGCAAATCACCCATTTCCGGCGATGTGAACTCGTTATCAGGGAAAAAAACATTTTTTCTGCAAGGACGAATCGTTACCAGAGAAAAACAAAAATTTGAACTCGTTAATAAGAAGAAAACATGAATTCGAACTCGTTACCAAAGAAAAAACACAAATTTCTACTCGTTATAAAGGGAAATAACCCATTTCCGGCGATGTCAACTCGTTATCAGGGAAAAAAACATTTTTTCTGCAAGGACGAATCGTTACCAGAGAAAAACACAAATTTGAACTCGTTAATATGAAGAAAACATGAATTCGAACTCGTTACCAAAGAAAAAACACAAATTTCTACTCGTCATAAAGGGAAAACACAAATTTCCGGCGATGTCAACTCGTTATCAGGGAAAAAAACATTTTTTCTGCAAGGACAACTCGTTACCAGATAAAAACACAAATTTGAACTCGTTAATATGAAGAAAACATGAATTCGAACACGTTACCAAAGAAAAAACACAAATTTATACTCGTTATAAAGGGAAAACACCCATTTCCGGCGATGTCATTCGTTATCAGGGAAAAAAACATTTTTTCTGTAAGGACAACTCGTTACCAGAGGAAAACACAAATTTGAACGCGTTAATATGAAGAAAACATGAATTCGAACTCGTTACCAAAGAAAAAACACAAATTTCTAATCGTTATAAAGGGAAAACACGAATTTCCGGCGATGTCAACTCGTTATCAAGGAAAAAAACATTTTTTCTGCAAGGACAACTCGTTACCAGAGAAAAACACAAATTTGAACTCTTTAAAAAGAAGAAAACATGAATTTGAACTCGTTACCAAAGGAAAAACACAAATTTCTACTCGTTATAAAGGGAAAACACCTATTTCCGGCGATGTCAACTCGTTATTAAGGAAAAAAACTATTTTTTTCCGCTAGGAAAACTCGTTACCAGAGAAAAACACAAATTTGAACTCATTATTAAGAAGAAAACATGAATTCGAACTCGTTACCAAAGAAAAAACACAAATTTCAACTCGTTATAAATGGAAAACACCAATTTCCGGCGATGTCAACTCGTTATCAGGGAATAAAACATTTATCTGCAAGGACAACTCGTTACTAGAGAAATACACAAATTTGAACTCGTTAATAAGAAGAAAACATGAATTCGAACTTGTTACCAAAGAAAAAACACAAATTTCTACTCGTTATAATGGGAAAACCCCAATTTCCGGCGATGTCAACTCGTTATCAGGGAAAAAACATTTTTTCTGCAAGGACAACTCGTTACCAGAGAAAAACACAAATTTGAACTCGTTAAAATATGATGAAAACATGAATTCGAACTCGTTACCAAAGAAAAAACACAAATTTCTACGCGTTATAAAGGGAAAACACCCATTTCCGGCGATGTCAACTCGTTATCAGGGAAAAAAACATTTTATCTGCAAGGACGACTCGTTACCAGAGAAAAACACAAATTTGAACTCGTTAATAAGAAGAAAACAGGAATTCGAACTCGTTACCAAAGAAAAAACACAAATTTCTACTCGTTATAAAGGGAAAACACCAATTTCCGGCGATGTCAACTCGTTATCAGGGAAAAATACATTTTTTCTACAAGGACAACTCGTTACCAGAGAAAAACACAAATTTGAACTCGTTAATAAGAAGAAAACATGAATTCGAACTCGTTACCAAAGGAGAAACACAAATTTCTATTCGTTATAACGGGAAAACACCCATTTCCGGCGATGTGAACTCGTTATCAGGGAAAAAAATATTTTTTCCGCTAGGACAACTCGTTACCAGAGAAAAACACAAATTTGAACTCGTTAATAAGAAGAAAACATGAAGTTACCAAAGAAAAAACACAAATTTCAACTCGTTATAAAGGGAAAACACAAATTTCCGGCGATGTCAACTCGTTATCAGGGAAAAAAACATTTTATCTGCAAGGACAACTCGTTACCAGAGAAAAACACAAATTTGAACTCGTTAATAAGAAGAAAACATGAATTCGAACTCGTTACCAAAGAAAAAACACAAATTTCTACTCGTTATAAAGGGAAAACCCTAATTTCCGGCGATGTCAACTCGTTATCCGGGAAAAAAATAATTTTTCTGCAAGGAGAACTCATTACCAGAGACAAACACAAATTTGAACTCGTTAATAAGAAGAAAAGATGAATTCGAACTCGTTACCAAAGAAAAAACACAAATTTCTACTCGTTATAAAGGGAAAACACAAATTTCCGGAGATGTCAACTCGTTATCTAGGAAAAAAATATTTTATCTGCAAGGACAACTCGTTACCAGAGAAAAACACAAATTTGAACTCGTTAATAGGAAGAAAACATGAATTCGAACTCGTTACCAAAGAAAAATCACAAATTTCTACTCATTATAAAGGGAAAACCCCAATTTCCGGCGATGTGAACTCGTTATCAAGGAGAAAACATTTTTTATGCAAGGACAACTCGTTACCAGAGAAAAACACAAAATTGAACTCGTTCAAATGAAGAAAACATGAATTCGAACATGTTACCAAAGAAAAAACACAAATTTCTACTCGTTATAAAGGGAAAACACCAATTTCTGGCGATGTCAACTCGTTATCAGGGAAATTTTTTTTTTTCTGTAAGGACAAATCGTTACTAGAGAAAAACACAAATTTGAACTTGTTAATATGAAGAAATCATGAATTCGAACTCCTTACCAAAGAAAAAACACAAATTTCTACTCGTTATAAAGGGAAAACACCAATATCCGGCGATGTCAACTCGTTATCAGGGAAAAAAACATTTTTTATGCAAGGACAACTCGTTACCAGAGAAAAACACAAATTTGAACTCGTTAATAAGAAGAAAACATGAATTCGAACTCGTTACCAAAGAAAAACACAAATTTCTACTCGTTAACAGGAAAACCCCAATTTCCGGCGATGTTAACTCGTTATCAGGGAAAAAAACATGTTTTCCGCAAGGACAACTCGTTACCAGAGAAAAACACAAATTTTAACTCCTTAATATGAAGAAAACATGAATTCGAACATGTTACCAAAGAAAAAAATACAAATTTCTACTCGTTATAAAGGGAAAACACCAATTTCTGGCGATGTCAACTCGTTATCAGGGAAAAAACAATTTTTCTGCAAGGACAACTCGTTACTAGAGAAAAACACAAATTTGAACTCGTTAATATGAAGAAAACATGAATTCGAACTCCTTACCAAAGAAAAAACACAAATTTCTACTCGTTATAAAGGGAAAACGACAATTTCCGGCGATGTCAACTCGTTATCAGGGAACAAAACATTTTTTCTGCAAGGACAACTCGTTACCAGAGAAAAACAAAAATTTGAACTCGTTAATAAGAAGAAAACATGAATTTGAACTCGTTACCAAAGAAAAACACAAATTTTTACTCGTTATAACGGGAAAACCCCAATTTCCGGCGATGTTAACTCGTTATCAGGGAAAAAAACATTTTTTCTGCAAGGACAACTCGTTACCAGAGAAAAACACAAATTGGAACTCCTTAACATGAAGAAAAAATGAATTCGAACTCGTTACCAAGGAAAAAACACAAATTTCTACTCGTTATAAAGGCAAATCACCCATTTCCGGCAATGTGAACTCGTTATCAGGGAAAAAAACATTTTTTCTGCAAGGACGAATTGTTACCAGAGAAAAACACAAATTTGAACTCGTTAATAAGAAGAAAACATGAATTCGAACTCGTTACCAAAGAAAAAACACAAATTTCTACTCGTTATAAAGGGAAATAACCCATTTCCGGCGATGTCAACTCGTTATCAGGGAAAAAAACATTTTTTCTGCAAGGACGAATCGTTACCAGAGAAAAACACAAATTTGAACTCGTTAATAAGAAGAAAACATGAATTTGAACTCGTTACCAAAGAAAAAACACAAATTTCTACTCGTTATAAAGGGAAAACACAAATTTCCGGCGATGTCAACTCGTTATCAGGGAAAAAAACATTTTTTCTGCATGGACAACTCGTTACCAGAGAAAAACATAAATTTGAACTCGTTAATAAGAAGAAAACATGAATTCGAACTCGTTACGAAAGAAAAAACATAAATTTCTACTCTTTATTAAGGGAAAACCCCAATTTCCGGCGATGTCAACTCGTTATCAGGGAAAAAAAACATTTTTTCTGCAAGGACAACTCGTTACCAGAGAAAAACACAAATTGGAACTCCTTAACATGAAGAAAA